>MU261955.1:0-83452 GCA_020310875.1 Ceratopteris richardii
GAAAAATGACATTTTTTATAAAATGCACATGCCATATCAATGTGCTAGAAAATCCATTTTCATGTGAAATTTGGGCTATAGACTGCTTTTGATAGGCTTAACAAGTATATGAATTTTCATATGATTTTGGGACATTGAATTTTTGCCCTAATTTCAAAAGTTTGACCAACTTTGACCGCTACCCTGGATTTGCTCGATTTCTTCCAAAAGTTTGCATGTAAACTCCCTCTAACATCCTTGATGGATCTTGGACTCGTTAGGGAATTCTGGCTACCTTCACCGAATGTGTTTCCTGTAGGCCTTCATGAGTGAGGGACGAGAAAAAATCTTGACGACACGGAACCCTGTTTTTCATGCGAGAACAAAGCATATCGAGGTAGATTATCACTTCATCAGAGAGAAGGTATTGGGAGGTGATATTGATCTTGTTTATGTGAGAACAAATGAGCATGTTGTTGATATTACATGTTTCAGTTGCTAGTGTAAGCACCTCAAAGTCTAGTATACATTTGGCAGAAGTCCACAAGGTAACTTTATTCCACTTTTTGAGATACATTCATTTTTTTGTATCAAGGTATTTTGGTCTGGTCATGGCTAAATGGAGTGATTTATTTTGTGTGATTGATGAGGATAAGTTGGATGGTACCAATCACCCTCTATGCGATATATGATGTGTCATGTATTGGTAGCAAAAGGACTGTGGAATATTGTGTAGGGTATAAAAATCATCCTACCACACCTACAAATACAAGTATTGAAGATCATGTGGATGGCATTGAAGATGATGTTCTTCAGGTTGTTGTTCATGTTGTGGTTCCTACTAACCCATTGCAGAGCAAATTTGTTGGGATGACACAGATGCTAAGACACATTCATTGAAAGCATTGTCTATCAAATATTTCATTACTCCTCACATTCACTCATTCAAGAAAATGGAAGCTTCAGATACACTTACCACCCTATACCATGCAAGGAATGAGGCTCATGTTGCTTACCTTCAAAAAGAGTTTGAGAGTGAGCACATGAATGAAGGAGATTCCATGGATAGGTTTTTGACAAAGAGCAAAGATTTGAAGGAGTACTTGATTTATGCTGATGAAGTCTTTGTGAGAGAGTTCACTTGAGCACCCTATTCTATATGGTTGTCAAGATTCACATCAGAGTTTTGCTTCTACTCTTTGACTCATGATGAAAGGCAATCCAAATGCCTTAACATTTGAGGAGTTAGACTTTGTTTTGTTGGAGGAAGATCCGTCTAGGTAAAATAGGTCCATTATGCATATTGGGAATCAAGATTTGTTGGCTAGCCAAAAGGACAAAGATTTGCAGGCATCTCTCTCTCTTGGACTAGTGTTATGTTGTCACATGCAGAGGATCTCTACTTGTTAGATGTCTAACCTTTCAATAATGCACCGATGATTCATGCATTAATGATCAGCAAACAGCCGATATGCTTTCTTAAACAAGTCACGCGATATTGAAGAACGGTATGCAACAGAAGAAAGCTATGCTTAGAGTGATCTTTTACCATATGAGCAGGACTAACGCATTCCCTGTTTCTCGGATCCTTATCATTAACGCACAGATTATTCCATCATAAAAGACTGTTCATAAAGATGCATTATTAAGTTTCTTTGAGCATTTCTGTGTCAATTTCACGAGGAACAGTTGGATAAAGAGCATGGAGCAGCTGGACCACAATGCTAGAAATAATGCCTGATTCTTGTCTATCACCCTGCCATGAACCGACATCTGTAACGCAGGGATACGTCTGGAAATGTATTAATATGTAACGCACGTATGCAGGTTCGCAATAACACAGAAACGACATTTCCAGTGGCGATCGTCAGACAATTAGTTCTTTGCTCACGCGACACCGTTAATACACATTTGCACGTACCCTAAAATGGCGAGAGTCCAGCAGAATGTAACAGAGACGGCGTGGAGCTACCTAGTCAGACTTCAATTGCTTGGTAAGCGAGGAGAACGTAAACCTTCAAATTTTTATGGACATACGGTAGGGACTGTTTTAAACAATGTTTCAATTCGCTGTTTTAGGGATCCCTATAAACGTATTACAGCTTGAGGGTGAACTCGGCAGCTCTTTGCTGATAAGCCATGGAAAGAAGCTCCTGCACAAGATTCAGCTTCCTGCGGACGCCAATGTTGCTGGAGCTAAGGCTACGTGGTGTAGTAGCAATTCGACTCTGGGCGTCGAAGTTCCGAAGTCGAACGCGATTAAATTTCGCCCTGAATTAGCCTACAAACCGGTCGTTCCGATGTCGCAGGCGGTGCAAGTCATAAACCCCCTTCGGGCTCCTCCACCGGCAACTATAACGTTAAGCATGCCCTATTACGAAGACCGATCACATATATTACACATGATGTAACTATGCCTTCACCAGTCGTTTCGTACATATCTAAATGTATAGGAAAACTAATCTGACTAAAGATCATGAAATAGATATGCAGAAATGAGTTTGAGGCAGATCAATGTTCCAACACGGAAACGCCCAGCATCTCTGTAAGGGCACGCTCAACGCTGCCTTAAGTCTGTCAATAATGTTTCTAGTACCCATCTTCGGAACTTAAAACATGGCTTAACTCTCTCTCTCTCTCTCTCTCTCTCTCTCTCTCTCTCTCTCTCTCTCGCGCGCGCGCGCTTTTCCTCATCGAGGCGGATTTACAGTACGTGCTTCCTCATTCAGATGAATGGCATCAGTCTGTCAATACTTTCTTTACCCATGTTCGGAAATAAAAGCATGGTTTACCTTCTCTCTATCTCTCTCTTAAAGCACAATTGAGGACGTGAATTGTGACTCGATTAAGCGTGCTGTTCATAATATTAGAGCAACACAGTGGAAAAATATTAAGATCGCAGTTGTACAATCTCCATCCTTAAATAGAGTTCAAGCTATGACGCTAACTTGTACAACACTTTGCTACTAGACAATCTGCATTGATATTCCCTTCGGTATTCCCCAAAACAAGTCGCACTTGTGTGAGTTCGTGTGCATGTCTTCGCATGAGTTCATACCCCCTCTACTGCACTGCTGTTCATTGTATACATCTCAACCTAACTGTGTCTTACAAGAGCCTTCTCTCTCTTTCTTTCTCTCTGTGTGTGTCAGTTCGTGTGCATGTCTTCGCATGTGTATGTGTTTCTGATCGAGTTCGTGTGCATGTCTTCGCATGAGGATGCGTTTCTGTGTTTTAGTGACGATGGTTAACGTAAAGTTTTTCTCTCTCTCTCTCTCTCTCTCTCTATATATATATATATATATATATATATATATATATATATATATATATATATATATATATATATATGTGCGGTTTTCTTCTATAGAATTAGTACAATTTTGAGTGGATCATGATGTTATTTCATATAGCTTGGCACTTCCTTATACATGAGTGCCAGCTACTTGTTCACTGCATCACTCTCAAGGGGTATTTGTTGATATATTTAGGTAGTGATGCGTGTGAACACTCTAGAAGTGCCGGGAAACTTTTTCCCTCTTTAGGAGGGTTTTTTCCCCTGGCTTGTATATACGCCTATTGTCTTAATGGGCTACTTATCATTGTACATTCTCTAGTAATACTTTCGGTCTTGTGTGTTGTGCTCCAAGCTTCTTCGTCTCCCTTGTGTTGTTCCTGTGCTTCTGCAGATGTCTAACTCCAACATATATTGCACTTGTTGTATTCTTGTTTTTAGGACATTCTAGTACATTCGTTTTTATGTAATAGAAGAAGAAGAAGATCATTTTTCCTTGCCTCAATCTGTATATATGCTTCTCCTTGAGAGTGAGAGTGTATGTGTGAGCTCTCTTCCTTATCTCGTTCCTTGTGACATCCTTCACCCTGCTCCGGCCATAGTATGAGATGTTGAGATGTCAAGCTCAACATGTGATGATCCAGGATGAAACGTATCAGTTTTTGGTTTCTATGACATGTATAGTGGTCACCTCGATATATATCAAGGTTACTTCATTCAACTTTATTAGATTTATCTACCGAGAGTGATGGCACATTTGTTTCTTGCCAGTTCACTCATTCGTGGACATTAGCGTTTTCCTTATATACTCGTCTTTATATATTGCACTTGTTGTATTCTTGTTTTAGGTCATTCGTGTCCATTCCTTATTATGTAATAGATGATGAAGAAGAAGAAGATCTTCTTCCTTGCCTAAATCTATGTGTGTGCTTCTCCTTGAGAGTGAGTGTGTGTCTATGATCTCTCTTCCTTATCTCCTTCCTCGTGACATGGTATCAGAGCGAGCGTGGTTGTAGAGAGCTCGTGGAGAAGGCGACGGTGAAGAGTAGGCAGCAAGGCATGGAGAAAATGCAATTCATAAATTACCTCCATTTGCTACGAAAATCCGCGTGAAGGTAGAAGACCTCAAAATATTTTTGGAGCCATCTCGACCTCTGTTTTGAGCCGGCAAGGTGAGGCCCATAGAAAAACCATGTCATTTTCAAAAAATGTAGCTTGCATTGTGTTCAGAAACACTCATATATTCCTGATCCAAAATTTCAAGCGATTTCATGTACTGTTGATACACAAAAACTCTGTTTTTTTAGATCGAATTATCATGTCATAGTGCAACAGTGTTGCTTATAGTGTTTTGTAGTGTTGTGAATGAGTCAGCTTATGAGTGATAAGGTGGACAAGAATAACTTCCATGCTTGGAGATTCAGAATGACGAATTTCGTGATGGGCAAAGGATATTGGAAGTAGATCAAGGAGCACGAAAGGTACTCGCTATCTGTTAGCATACAGGATAGCATGATTGGACACATACAGGATGCCAAGACTCCAAAAGAGGCTTATAATAGTTTGGTCACATTGTATGAGACAATACAAAGGCACGGAAGTTGCAACTCAAGAATGAGCTGCATACATTGGAGAAGAAGCGCATGTCAGTAAGTGACTACACCTTGAAAATCAAAAGTATGTGTGAGTCACTTTCATCTATTGGCGTGAATGTAGATGATGATGATAAGGTGGAAGTGTGTGTTCGTGGTTTAGGAGCTGCATATAAGCAGTTCAAAACTTCTATACAGACCAGGGAAAATATTCAAAATTTTGTTGATCTAGTATCTATGCTGATTATTGAAGAAACGAATCTTGGTGAGGATTCAAACTCCCAAGGAAAATCTAGTTCTGAACAAGTATTCTACTCTAGTAGAGGAAGGGGCAGAGGTAGAGGTTTTGGAAGTGGAAGAGGAAATAGTAACCAAGACCAAAGTCAACAACAAAATCATGTAGGAGGAAGATGACAATTTGGATGCAGGGGGAGCCAAAGAGGCCGCAAAAACTTCCAAAGAAATGATTCAGGTAATGACAATAAAGGATGTTGGAATTGTGGTAAACCTAGACACTTTGAACGTGATTGTAGGTTGAAGAATCAAAATAAGAGAAGGTTGTAGAATAACTATGCATCCACAAGTGTAGAGGATTTTGAGAAGTCGTTATTGGTTCAACATCACATGATGAATACGATGTCTACTGGTGTTTCAAAATCAAATGATAATGTCTAGTATGTTTATTGAGGTGCTTCAAATCACATGACCAGTCATGCTGAATGGTTTAGTACTTTGCAGAAATTGCTAGTTCCTGGATATGTTGAAATAGGTGATGGCACATCACATCCTATTGAGCATATTGGAAACAGGCTTTTGTTGGACAAATGGTTGACCAGGGATTACAAGCCAGGTTCAATGTTGATGGAGTATATGTAAAAGAGTACAAGCAGGATGGATGATTGATTGCCAAAGGAAACAAAGTGGGTAGGATGTTCACCTTAAATGTGAAGATTCCTGAAATGAATGGAGCCATGTTTGCAAAAGGTGCAGGAGTTATTGCAAATATAGAGATGTGGCACAAACAGATTGGACATGCAAACTTGCAAAGGCCAAAATTGATGTTGTCAAAGGAGATTATCCATGGACTACCAAATTTCAAAGTTGCAGAAATGCAAAAGATATGTGCACCATGTCAATTCGGTCAACAATCAAGAGCATCATTTCCACATGACAAGCATGTTAGTGAGAATGTACTAGATGTAGTACATAGAGATGTTTGGGGTCCAGCAAAGACCACATGTATGGGTAGTTGGAGGTTTTATGTTACTCTCATTGATGACCATACACACAAAGTATGGGTATATTTCATGAAAGAGAAGAGTGAGATGTTCTCTCACTTCTAGAATTTTAAAGCTATGGTGGAAAAGCAGACCGGGACGTACATTTAGACATTGAGATCTAATGGAGGAGGTGAATACATGTCAAACAAGCTCAACAATTCTCTAAAAAATCATGGAATTCGGTGTCAGTTTTCATGCAGGTAAACATCACAACAGAATGGCATTGCTGAATGCAAAAATAGATATATTGCAGAAATAGAAAGAGCCTTGATGGCTGAGAAGAATATGCCTTATTGTTATTGGGCAGAAGTTGTGCATATTGTTGTGTACATTATGAACAGAACTCCGAGTGTTGTTGTACATCAAGTTACAGCTGAAGATAAGTTTACAGGTAAAAAGCCAAACTTAACACATCTAAAAGTTTCTGGCTCTATTGCATATGTACATGTCCTACATGAATTGAGGATGAAGCTTGATCCAAAAGCACAAAAGTGTGTCTTCATTAGATACTCCCCTGAGCAAAAGGGATATAAAAGTTATAACCCACTCACACGACATGTAAAGGTGAGCAGAGATATGGTATTTGATGAGGTGTCAAGCTTCTATGCAGATGCCAAAGAAGGACTGAATCTTGAACCAAATGATAAAGAAAATGCTAAAAGTTTAGCTGGAAAATCTCAAGTTTTGAGTGGACTAGATGTATCACAAAGAAATAGTTCCAACTTAAATCCATCGAGTGGAAGATTGTGTGGAAATTTCACTCCAAAAAATTCATCAAATACATCCAAGAAAGGTAAAGAAAAGCTTTCTGATGGTCATGTACAGGTTTTGAAGATGTGGAGGGAGATTCAAGCGGTTTAGAGAAGAGTCTTGATGAGGAACTTGGATTGCCCTTTGTGAAGACTCGAGGAGTAAGAAAGGCACATGTAGATGATACAAGGTGAAGTGACCCAGCACCAAGAAGATCTAGGAGGATGTGGAATTCAGTGCAACGATTGACGTATGATAGTTATATGGCTCGTCATTGTGCCTACATGACAAGTATTACAAGATGCTAAACCTTCTTGCTTTGACGATGCAATCGGAATTGAAGATTGGGAAAAAGCTATGGATAAGGAGATGGCTGCACTTTATGGAAATGACACACGGAAGCTGGTTTCATTGCCACAAGGAAAGAAACCCATAGGCTGCAAATGGGTTTACAAGGTAAAGCATAATGCTGATGGTAGCATAAGCTGGTATAAAGAAGGATTGGTAGCTAAAGGATATGCACAGACATATGGCATTGATTATGAGGAAACATTCAGCCCTCTAGCTAAAATGTCTACCGTTAGAACACTTGTTGCATTAGCTATAGCAAATGGATGGGCTTTGCATCAAATAGATATGAAGAATGTTTTTCTACATGGTGAGTTACAAGAAGAAGTATACATGGATGAGCCACAAGGATATGAAGATTTAAAGCACCCAGAATATGTTTGCAGGTTGCAAAAGGCATTGTATGGGCTGAAGCAAGCGCCTCGTGCATGGCATGTAAGAATTGTTGATTACTTTACCACCATTGGGTTTTCTATGTGTGATGTAGATCATTCACTATATGCAATGAAGGGTGATGATGGCATCACAATTGTGGCTATCTATGTTGATGACCTAATTGTAGGTGGTGATAATGAAGAAAACATGAAAGAGGTAAAACAACTTCTTATGTAGGAATTTGACATGAAAAATCTTGGTGTGCTGCATTACTCCTTGGGCATTGGGTTTATACATATAGAAATAGGTTTATGGATGTCGCAAAGGCAATATGCCTTTAATATGCTACAAAAGTATGGTATGGCTGATTGTAAGCCCATTTTTCTACCATTAGATCAAAATTTGAAGTTGGATACCACATGAGGTGAAGCATTGGAAAATGCTACTATGTACAGGAAAATTGTGGGAAGTCTTATATATCTCACAATTACAAGGCCTGATCTAAGTTATACTGTTGGACTTGAAAGTTAGTTTATGCAGGTTCCCAGGAAGCCACATTTGGAGGCTCTGAGGTGCACTCTATGTTATGTGAGTGCTACTTGGATTATGCATTGTTTTATGAGTTTTTCGTTTCTCTAACATGTATAGTGGTCACACCGATATATGTCAGGGTTACATCATTCAGCTTTATTAGATTTATCTATCGAGAGTGATGGCACATTTAGTTTTGGCCAGCTCACTCATTCGTGGACATTAGTTTTTGCCTTATGTACTAGTCTTTATATATTGCACTTGTTGTATTCTTGTTTTAGGTCATTCTTGTACATTCCTTTTTATGTAATAGAAGAAGAAGAAGAAGATCTTCTTCCTTGCCTCAATCTATGTGTGTGCTTCTCCTTGAGAGTGAGTGTGTGTGTGTGAGCTCTCTTCCTTATCTCCTTCCTCATGACATGAGAATCGCACCAAAATTGGTGAGCATATTTAAGGCAATTAGGAGTTCAGAATAGATTTGCTATGTGGTGTTGAAATCACAATCTAAGCATATTCTGAATGCACTATGGTTATGCGTTTGCATGCAATTCTGTCTTCTTGTGCCAAACATATATACATGTTTCAGTTGCTACTCTAAGCACCTCGAATTCTGCTATACGTCTGGCAGAAGTCCACAAGGTAACTTTATTTTGCTTTTTGAGATACAATCAATTTCTCTATCAAGGTATTTTGGTCAGTCGTCATGGCTAAAAGGAGTGATTTATTTTGTGTGGTTGATGAGGATAAGTTGGATGGTACCAATTACCCATTATGGGCATATATAATGTGTCATGTATTGGTAACAAAAGGGCTGTGGAATATTGTGTAGGGTGTCAAAAAACATCCTACTACACCTACAAATACAGTTATTGAAGGTCATGTGGATGGCATTGAAGATGATGTTCTTCAGGTTGTTGTTCGTGTTGTGGTTCCTACTAACCCATTGCAGAGAAAATTTGTTGGGATGACATAGATTCTAAGACACATGCATTGAACGCCTTTTCTATCAAATATTTCATTACTCCTCACATTCGCGCCTACAAAAAAATGGAAGCTTCACATACACTTTCCACCTTATACCATGCAAGGAATGAGTCTCATGTTGCTTACCTTCAAAAATAGTTGGAGAGTGAGCACATGAATGAAGGAGATTCCATGGACAGGTTTCTGACAAAGATCAAAGATTTGAAGGAGTACTTGATTTTTGCTGATGAAGTCTTTGTGAGAGAGTTCACTTGAGCACCCTATTCTGTATGGTTGTCCAGATTCACATCAGAGTTTTGCTTCTACTCTTTGACTGATGATGAAAGGCAACCCAAATGCCTTAACATTTGAGGAGTTAGTCTTTGTTTTGTTGCAAGAAGATCCGTCTAGGTAGAATAGGTCCATTATGCATATTGGGAATCAAGATTTGTTGGCTAATCAAAAGGACAAAGATAAATGGAGCTCATCTACAAGTAAGCAAAAACCTACTAATTCAGCAGAATCAAAGAGGGATGACAAAGATGAGAAGAAAACAAAAAAGCAGAACTTTTTTTACAAATATTATAAAGGAAATGATCATGTCATAAAGAGTTATCCAAAAGTGGGTGCAAAAGAGGCAAAGAAAAAAGAGGCTGGAATGGTTTTTATAGAGGCCTCTACACCCAAATCAAAGTCTTCACATCTTGTGTAGAATGAAGAATGGGCATTTACTAATGTTTATAGTTATGATCCATCTTCTAATGAATAGTGTATGTCTGCAATAGACTCTGATATTTGGTACTTTGATTGTGGGGAAACCAAACATATTACCTCATAATGTAGTTTCTTTAATTCACTTGAGCATGTCCCTATCGGAAATACTATCACATGTGCCAACAATTCCTCTTCTCCTATCATGGAAGTTGGTAAGATCATTTTGACTATTGCAGATTCACCATTAGCGATTGTTATCTAATGCTACACCCAGATATGCATACACACACACACACATGCAATAAAAATATTCTTCCATACACCCAAATACACACACACACACACACACACCTATTCGTTTCCAATGATCATGCAATAAGTGACTCTCTAATCCAAAATTATTTCAGATGATTTTTTGGTTAGCTTGATAAGTATAGTGAACTCTTGCACGACTACAAAGTCTTACATTTTACTTGCATATTCAGATTTGTATTTTCATCTTCTTGCTTAAGAGGATGATCTGCTACATATCGACCTACCACTCTTCCTTTATAATTGCATCTTCTTCCTTTTCAATAACCATGACGCATGGATCATTCGTTCGCTGTACCGTGAGAAGCATTGAGATTTATGTCTTTAATAATCATCAAATAAATCAAATATTAAAAATCAAAACTTTTTTGGAATTAAAAAAAATGTACTAAGGTGTTTGTTCTTTTTTCATCTTGGAATTAGTTTACGAAAGACGTGATTCTTCATCATCCTGAAAAATAGAAGAGATATGCAGGAGCACTACTAATGTTTCTATTTTTCTAACGTCGTATGATCACTTAGCAATGGAAACATACCCATCCAGAAACTTTTAAGCTCATTCTACAACTAGGCTTTACAAGCTTTTATTTACGTCGAGTGAAATTGTTCTATTATCTGAGAGAACTGTTTACTTGTTTTCAACTTGTTTCCATATGCCACCATGCTTGAATCATTATGTTATGGTAGCACAAATATCAAAATTTTTTTAACCTAGTTACGTCACTATAATCTCATACTTGTTGCCATAAAAAGTTTGAACTCTTGGATCATTACTTGATTTATTTTTACTTATAGATCCATGAACATCTCTATCATTACTTGATTTATTTTAACTTATAGATCGATGAACATCTCTATCCATCAAGTATAGTGGTATATGAAACCTCCATGCTTGGTAATTTCATTTATTTAAGTTCTGCAACATACTAAATATAGCGACGGGGCTTCAACTCCTACAAAACGAAGCCCAAAAAAGCATATGGGGGCATAGTTATTTGATGAATTGAAAGTGAATTATAAATCTGAACTAGTTTATTTGAAATAAACATCATCAAGTTTTTAATCCAATGAACTAATATCTAAAAACCGGACTTAGTAAATACAAGACCAATAGTTTACCAGCACTCTTATGATGAGGAAAGCATGATTTCTCGGTACTCGTATACATATGAATGAGCTTTTTATGGAAGGCTCGTACCTGAGATGAAGCCGATGAGAGAGATGGTTATTTGTCATTAGTATGCGTACTTACATTTATAGGCTGCCTACGGGACCTTAAAAAAAAAAAAAAAGAAACTCTTAGCGTGCAGTGACTGAACAGAATTTCGTGATCTTAGGGGACCACAAGCCTACCATGCATAGAGTTCCTTGAAGAAGGTAGTTTTAACAGGCATTTCTCTCTCTTGGACTACTGTTATGTTGTCACATGCACAGGATCTCTACTTGTTATATGTCTCGCCTTTCAATAATGCACCGATGATTCATGCATTAATCATCAGCAAACAGCTGATATGCAACAGAAGAACGCGATATTGAAGAACGCGATATACTTCAAGTGATCTTTTACGATATGAGCAGGACTAACGCTTTCCCTGTTTCTCGGATCCTCATCATTAACGCACAGATTATTCCATCATAAACGACTGTTGATAAAGATGCATTATTAAGTTTCTTTGAGCATTTCTGTGTCAGTTTCATGAGGAACAGTTGAATGGCTTTTACGGAACAGCTGAACGATACGAGTGCTTTCGGTATCCATCGTTTCCTTTCCCTTGTTCTGATTTTGATTTGACTACTCTCAGGGACCGAAAGATCATAGAGCTGCTGGACCACAATGCTAGAAACAATGCCTGATTCTTGTCTATCACCCTAGCATGAACCGAGACCTGTAACTTGGGGATACGTCTGGAAATGTATTAATATGTAACGCACGTATGCAGGTTCACACTAACACAGAAACGACATTTTTATAGGCGATCGTCACACAATTAGTTCCTTGGAGCACGCGACAGCGTTAATACACATTTGCACGTACCTAAAATGGCGAGAGTCCAGCAAAATGTAACAGAGACGGCGTGGAGCTACCTAATCAGACTTCAATTGCTAGGTAAGCGAGGACCAAGTAAACCTTCAAATTTTCATGGACATACGGTTAAACAATGTTTCAATTCGCTCTTTTAGGGATTCCTATAAACGTATTACAGCTGGAGGGTGAACTCGGCAGCTCCTCCTTGCTGCTAAGCCATGGAAAGAAGCTCCTGAACAAGATTCAGCTTCCTCCGGACGCCAATGTTGCTGGAGCTAAGGCTACGTGGTGCAGCAGCAATTCGACTCTGGGCGTCGAAGTTCCGAAGTCGAACGCGATTAAATTTCGCCCTGAATTAGCTTACAAACTGGTAGGTCCGATGTCGCAGGCGGTGCAAGTCATAAGCCCGCTTCGGGCTCCTCCACGGGCAACCATAACGTTAAGTATGCCCTATTACGAAGGCCGATCACATATATTACACATGATGTAACTATGCCTCCACCAGTCGTTTCGTACATATCTAAATGTAAAGGAAAATTAATCTGACTAGAGAACGTAAAATAGATATGCAGACTTCCTTGACGTTTATGTAGCCTGCAGAAATGAGTTTGAGGCAGATCACTTTTCCAACACGGAAACTCCCAGAATCTCTGTAAGGGCACGCTCAACGCTGTCGTTAGTCTGTCAATAATGTTTGTATTACCCATCTTCCGAACTAAAAACATGGTTTAACCCTCATTACGCATCTTCGGAACTAAAACCATGGTTTAACTCTCTCTCTCTCTCTCTCTCTCTCTCTCTCTCTCTCTCTCTCACACACACACACACACACACACACACACACACACCGGCGCGGATTTATAGCACGTGCTTCCTCATTCAGATGAATGGCATCAGTCCGTCAATACTTTCTTTACCCATGTTCGGAAATAAAAACATGGTTTACCTTCTCTCTTTCTCATAGAGAGCAATTTAGAGGACGTGAATTGTCACTCCATTGAGCGTGGTGTTCATAATATTAGCGCAATCCAGTAGAAAAATATTAAGATGGCACTTGTACAATCTCCATCCTTGAATAGAGTTCAAATTATGACGCTAACTTGTACAAAACTTTGCTATTAGACAATCTGCATTGATATTCCCCAAAACAAGTCGGACTTGTGTGAGTTCATGTGCATGTCTTCGCATGAGTATGTCTTTCTGTGTGTGTTTTAGTCACGATGGTTAACGTAAAGTTCATACCCTCTCTACTGCACTGCTATTCATTGTATAAATCTAAACCTCTCTGTGTCTTACAAGAGCCTTCTCTCTCTCTCTCTTTTATATATATATATATATATATATATATATATATATATATATATATATATATATATATATATATATATATATATATATATATATATATATATATATGCGGTTTTGACAGTTTTGACATTGGCGAAAATGTTCGGTTTTCTTCTGTAGAATTAGTACAATTTCGAGTAGATCATGATGTTCAGGTAGTTTTCTGTTGAATTTCTGTCGTTTTGAACAAGTGTATTAACCATGAAAAAACTTACTCAGTACTCATCTTCCTCCTTTACTATAGATTTAACTCTCAAGTATGGGACTCAAAAATCAAGTTTATCAATGTTTCGAGGCCATGTTTTTCTTAGCTGAACAATAAAGTGGACGTCAAATAAATATGGCTTTTAGAAAAATGACAAAATATCTGCGTAACATGTACTATTCCAGTTAACGTATCTATTCCAAGTCTTTTCTTAATAAAAGAGATATATCCGGTCATGATATGTCCTTAAATAGGCGCATTTGAGAAGGATCTACATTTTTTTAGTTCTTATTTTTTTTTTAAAGAAGTTCACCTACATCCTACCCTCCCAAGTTTTAATTAATAAAAACAAAAATCCTACAAGTTAATGGGTCAAGCACCCATGGGACCCCCCTTATCCTTGAAGAAGGCGTTGCTTACAAAACTTACTAGAATTAGAGAACATTACAAAGACGTTTTATACCTTTTCATCCCCCCTCATGGGAGGCCTACTTAAATTTAACCATTTTGCTCTTGAGGACGAACATTCTATGATGTCTAAAAGGAAAACAAATTTCTCACAATTGAATGTTCTTTTGCCAAAAATAAAAAGATATTTTTTGATCGACCATACTTTCGAAGAGCTATGAAAATTGGTAGCACACATCCCTTTCTAGATTTTCCAAAGCGCCTCACCTCTTATAGCATTCCACAATGATACAGAACAACCAATTCCCTCACCCAATAATGCTTGCTTAAATGTATTTGTCCCTAAAACAACACAATTCTCCTAAGGGCTTTCCAAGACTAGAGTGACTTGGGGCATGAAAAGAGGAGGTTCCCCAAGTCTTCATTACCATGTAGGCAACTTATATAGTAAGGAGGAGAAGCACAAATTTTGTTGGCTTTTACATTGGTCCGAATTTCCTGGTGGAGAATTTTCCACATGAGAATCACTTTTTTTAGCTAGATGAGGGGATACCAAAGAGATTGGAACCTAAGATACCACCTTGAACTCAACCAATTAAGACATGACATCCTATTGAGGTTGATATGAAAGTCCACGGTATTCTTCAATATCAAAATATTATCAATTCTTTTGCTCCTATGCCATCTTGGACCCTCGAGGAAAGGGAGGATCGTGTCCAATAAGCAGTAGAGTCTTTGTTCAATCCCAAGCATTGAATGTGCTACACAATAAGCACCAATCTTCATAGTCCACTCTCCTAGTTGACTCAATGTCCTCAAATCTAATCCATTGTCTGGTGTCTTGATTCTAGAGATGGTTGCAAGAAAAAAACCCTTTGTTCTAGAGCCTCATAGCTTTTTGGAGATTCCCAGAATTGACCCCTCTCATACCTTTCATAGAGAACTCGATCCAATCATTTTGTCCAATACCTACCACCCATTTCCAATCTTCATTGATCTTTACATATTGTTTGAACTTATTCCATCTCTTCCATAGAGAGCAAACTAAGCTCATACCTTTGTGATTCACTAGATAGGGAGAGAACAAAAGAGTGATAAGGTCAAGTCCCTTCTATCGTAGAAGGCTCACTAGTCTAAGAGAGGTGTTATTTCTAATTATTAGTTTGTCCCAATAGGCTTTCGTATCACTCTGTGCTTTAATTAGCCATTTGCCCCAACGTATTGGCCTTTTTGTCAATGTGAAGAATGCCCAAACCATCTTGGTTTTTGTGTGTGATGTAGGTGATCCATTTAGGTTTTGGCACATCCCTCTTGTTCGGGGTCCTAGTCTCGAGAAATTTTCTACAAAGTCTTTGCGATTTGGCAATCTCCTAGTCCTTTGCTCTCTAGCAAGATAAAGAGAAAACAATCAAGAAACATGTTAACCACCATAGTCCACCTAGAGAGGTTCATCTCCATAACTTTCCAACATGCCAACTTGTTATCGAGTGTAGAAAGAGCCATGTTCTATTGTTGACCTCTCCAAGAGATAAGACTTCCACCAAAATGAAAAATGTACCTTGATGTAGTCTTAGAACTATCTGGAGAACCACCATAATGAGCATGTATGTAACTAATAACGGATGCTTTGCCTCTAGCGAAGGACAAACACTTATCGTTAGTGGCACTTAGATATCTCGAAGTCATCTTGACCACTTCCTAATGTTGCTTATCAGGATTAGGCATATATCTGCTCACAATTTTCACTCCAAATACAATATCTAGTCTCATAGATACCATAGCATACATGAGGCTACCAAAAACATAGTCATAAGGAATTTCAATCACGAATTCCTTTTCCTCATCAGATTTTAAGCAATCTTCCTTGCTCAATTTGGCAATCTCCTCGTCCTTTGCTCTCTAGCAAGATAAAAAAGCTCAATTCTTTTCCACCATGCATATTGATCTTGTGAAGTATTTTGGATATGTACTCATTTTGAGACACGTATATGCATCTTTTACTCCTATCATGAGTAATGCGCATGCCAAGAATATGTTTGTTATCCCACAAATCATTCATATCACATGTCTAACTTAACGTCTTTTTTAGAATTGAAAATTCATAAGAGGACTTCCCAAAAATCAATGTATCATTGACATAAAGTATTAAGCATATCAAGTTTTCATCTAAGCATCTCTTTGTGTAAACACAATTATCTTGGTTTCTTAGAAAATAGCCTTGAAACTTTGGACTTACAAGTTATGATTTTCAAACATGAATCTCCTTAGTTATAGATTGGGAGAATGGTTGGATGAAAAATGGATGCTAGAAATTACCACCTGAAAATGCTAGCTCATGAGTTGTTAAGCTAGAGCCATAGCTAGAGCCATTGTTGCCCAATTATAAAGAATGTAAGAATTGAGAGAATCATTGGAACTATTGAATTCCCAAGTTAATGTATGCATGAGATGGATCATGCAAAAGACTACTTGGAAGTATCCCATGGATTAGTTCTGTATGTGTTCACACATTTCTAATGTTGATGCAGAAACAAAGAAGAGATTATATGCACAAAGAGATTGATAGTGATAGAAGAGTGATGAGAAAACAAATAATAGATGAGGGTAAGAAAGTAGATTCAAAGAGGTAGCGAAATCAAAAGAAGAGGAAAAAATAACAAAATTAAAGAACGGAAGAGATGATTAAAAGATTAATAAATGCACAATAACTAGTCAAAGGATTAACAAAGTTAAAAATAAACTTGTTAGACCTAACAAGAAGAAGCAAGATGATGATAAATAGAAAAACAAGACTTAGAGAGCATTGAGAGGTGTGTTAATATATGAGTTAGAGAAGAAAGTAGATGTGGGCATTTTTATATGAGATTCTACTCAAGGTTCAAGTAACCATGTCTTTAGAATATATTTTATCCTTTGGAAAGTTGAAATTTAAACATAGCTTCATGAGACCTTTAAGACAGAAGAGATTTTCTTCTTTGTAGGATTTAGAATGAAAGAACTAGCAAAGGAAATGGAGGTTATGAATGATGCAATCACGTTGAATGAATTTGTAGATGAGTATGATTTTGATGCCAATCAAGAAAAGAAAAATTTTCCTTGCAATATGATACATTAATAACACATGAAAGATGTTGCACATCAATTTAATAGGAACTTTTGGGCTAGAGGAATGGCAGAAGTATAGATAAGGATTGGCGATGAGAAGGAATCATGTTTAGCTCTAGCACTAGTGGATTGAGGGTGAAAGATAAATGTGATTTTGAAGATATTAAATGAAAAAGTTATGTGATCGATCCATAAAGAGCACGAATGGTGGATGACAACTATTAACAATGAGACTAGAAGTTCTTTATGACCATGTGCCAATGTTACTATGAAAGTTGGTGGAGTTCTAAGGTGTTCTACTTTTTCATGTAAGGCAAATGTTGCCCTGAGGCTATTCTTGCGCAACCATTTATAGTTGAAATGAGAATTGAAACCAAAGCCATGGATGATGGGTAGACATGAAAGAATACAATCCAAAACCTACTCAAATTTTATTCAGCTAATGGCAGTGTGGCCATTGGCCTTAGAGCTCATCGGGGTTTGATTAAATTCATATGTACATTGATATATTTTCTACTTACTTCTAAGGTTAATAGAAAGACATAAAATTTTATGAGAATATAAGAAGATAAATGAGATCTTGTGAATGTAATCAAAACCAAGTCCTACGAATTTCATTTGAATCTGAATTCAAATGGGTTCCTAAAATTAGGAACATTTTTAGGTTGAATCTATCAAAAAGGCATCTACTACAATCATGGAGCAAAGTGTACTTATACACTAGTTGGTAAGTAGTGGTTAATCAATCACCATTGAACTCATTATGAGTGTTTGCATTGTACGCAATGCCAAGTTCTTGGGAACCTCCAATAGCGCCACATACTATATTGCACGTATCCATACATGTAACATCACGTTTTACTATCATCTCTAGCTACTCTTGTCTACTAATCCATAACTCTCATAGTCAATTAGCATCGTTGAGAATAAAAAAGTGAGGTTACAGTTTCTTATCTTATTTATAAACTATAGAATGAAATTGGCATTCAATGTGTGAATACAAAATATTTTAGTGATTGTCTCTTGGTGTGTTGAGATATGACCATATCGCCATGATTGTGAGTCTCCATCATCTTATTCTGAAAACTTAAGCATCACCCCCAAGGGCTTCTTAGATGTCTATCTTACAATAAAGTCATGGAAGAATTTGTTTCTACTCACTCAACTTCGTATTTGAAGTGTGCAAAAGGATTTGGATCAATTCCTAATAGGGTTTGAGCTCTAATTATTTTTCTAAAAGCCTTCTTCCATAAAAAAGAAGGCTTTCTTTACATGTGCATATACTAGAACTTCTCCATCTTGACACACATTTTTGAGATGAATTCTCTAAAGTATTACAGCCATATTATTTCATAGATTACAAGCTTAGAAAGTCTAGTAGAGACTCTAGGTGATACATAATCTATTCTAGAGTATGCTTTTCCAAGACCCTCTCACTTCCACAATTTTACATCAATCCTCATTGTGGTATTAGAGCATCATAATAGTTTGGAACTTATAGGTGATGGATTCCCTTCTTCAATTGAAAAATTGGATCAAAGAAACTACTTAGCATCTTCTTAAAGGATGGAGGCATACACGCAAGGGAATAAGATACAAACAACATACGAGGACCAAGAAAGTTGAACACATGGTGCACAAATGATGTTTTAGCCATGTCATAGATACTAAGATCTATCACTAATGCCTCAGTACCACATATTAGGAGTTCTTACACATCAGAAGAGACTTGTAATGCTTTAGAAGAATTGTTTTCTTCAAGCACCAAGGACAAGAGGAACTAGCTATGGACAAAGTTCACATCACTTTGGGGAAGCCAAAGCAAAGTGTCACTGACTTCGTCTCAAAGATAAAAAAATGTTTTTGATGAATTGGCAAGTATTAGAGAGGTCATATATGAGGAAAACCTTCTCAAAGAAGTCATCAATGGAGTCTACGCAGATGAAAAGTGGGATGCATTCATTACTCTCGGGGATTTGTACATGGATATGTGTTGAAACATCAAGCTTACACTATGCTTGAGGTGGATTTGATCTACATCAAAGGCTATCGCGTTGAAAGAATATCCATTGGAGAGTTCTTTTTCTTATGCTCATTTATTGTATTTTTTGAGAGATTTTTGATGGCTCATTTACCATTGTAAAAGCCTTGAGATTTACACATGAAAAGGTAGAAAGATAGAGCCCAATTACCACGAATTTGTGGTGGTTGAAGTTGCATTCAATCAAGCAATCAAATCACCCAAAAGTAGATCAAACTAGATCTTCACTTTTCCTAGATTGTAGGAAAGTGAATTGATTCCCTCCAACAACCATTCCCACCTTCATTTGAATTTAAACTTCACTTGTAGAAGTCGTGCAACACCCCTAGAGTCTATATAAAGACTTGAAATCACTTCTAGACTACATGGAAGAAATATACATACACTTGTGACCATCATTGTCTTGCTTCTTCAATTCTCTGCATCATCTTATTTGCTAATAGTAATCGTGCAGAGGCTGCTGCTCTCTCTCCAGATCTCCAAATTGAGTGCAACATGACTCACTAGAAAGGTATTAGTATCTAGTTTATGTCTATATATTTTCATAACATTTAGTATAGTAGATTGAGAGAAACCTGATTTTTTCTGTCTCATGGTCAATCTCTACGTACTCCTAAAAAATAGGAAGTACCACCGGTGAATGTTGCATTGATTCCTATAGCATATTTTGCTTATTCCTTATAATTTTGTGCATTCCATACACTCAACCCTATGTGTATCACTCCCATAAAAGGATCCTTTCTAATTGTCATCACACTGGTTGCTATGGGCATTTGAAGTTCATTGTCTCTTCCTTAGATAGTAACACTACAACATATGAGGGGCATACTGACGCTCCATATACGGACGGTCACACTCGGGGTCGGTATGGACATTGGAAAATGTCACTTAGAGATACCGACGGTCAAGTGATCGTCGGTATGACCATTTTAAACGGATCTTTGGTGTGGCCCACAGACGTCGGTATATGCGTCGGTATGGGCCTCGGTATAAGCGTCGATAATTTACTCGAAGTTACCGACGCTCATACCAACGCATATACCGAGGCCGAGTTTTAAACATACCACAAACCCGAGAGCAAAACTTCACATTTTTGCACGTGTTTGAGTACTGTTGGTCTTCTGTCAAACTTGCGCGCGCGAACCGAATTGCGACCTGTATTGTCTTGTGCACACACACACACATAGATCTCTCTCTCTACGCACACACACTCTCTCTCGGCTTAGATCTCACATCTTGGTAAGTACTGTGCGTACTGTTAGCATTTTTGTTTCTCTATGCTTTAGGTTTTATATTTCTTTTTTCTTTGATTTTGCAGAAGTTCTTTGGCGTCGATTGTTTGGAATTGGACGATAGGCAACATACATTACGCTTTGACGACAACGATCCAAAAGAGGGACATACTTGCAAGTGATTGTTTTATTCATGATTGATAGAGAGAGAAGGGGAGAGAGAGAGAGAGAGAGAGAGAGCGAGAGAGAAGAGAGAGAGAGAGAGAGTGTGTGAGAGATAAAGAATAATGGAAGAAAGGAAGATAGAGATAGGAAAATAGAGCATACATACACACACATTTACACATTTACACATGCATACATACACACATACATGTACACACATGCATGCTTACATACACACACCTATACACACATGCATTCTTACATATACACACACATACACACATGCATGCATACACACACATACAAATTTACACACATGCATATATACACACACATGCATACACACATACATACACACACATATATACACATATGCATACATACACATACACACACATACATACACACACACACATATATACACACATATACACACATGCATGCATACATACACACACATATACACACATGCATGCATACACACATATACACATATACACACATGCATACATACACACATACATACACACACTCACATATACACATGTGTACACACATACATACACACATATACACACATGCATGCATACATACACACACATACACATACACACACATGCATGCATACATACACACACATACACATACACACACATGTACACACATGCATACATATACACACACATGTACACATGCATACATACACACACATATATACACACATGCATACATACACACATATACACACATGCATGTATACATACACACACACATGAACACACATGCATACATACACACACATATGTACATACATACTCATATACTCACACATGCATACATAGACACACATACACATATACACACATGCATACATTCACACACACACATACATACACACATGCACATATATACACACACATAAGCTAGTGTTTTAATTTAAAATATATAAATTTTTTTAATATGAAGTTTATTTTTTACATCAAATATATAAAAATAGGATTAGGGTTTTTAGGCTATTTACACATACATACACATACACATATAATATATATATATATATATATATATATATATATATATATATATATATATATATATATATATATATATATATATATATATATATACATGTATATACACATGTATACAGAAATATACATATTTTAGGTCTAGATATTTAAGATTAGGGTTTTAGGGTTTAGGCATACATATAACTCAATTATATTTATATTAAGAAAAAATATAGAGAAAAATAAGAAAAAAAATCTGCATATATAAATAAATAAATATATAAAATATGATTAGGTGTTTAGATTTTTATAGGTGTTTAAGTATTTAGGTTTTAGTATTTCAGATTTAAGTATAAGTCTTTCTAATTAGGGTTTTAGGGTTTTAATACCTACATAACATATATACACAGACACACATATACATATAATACATGCATACATGTAGATACATATGCATACAAAAATATACATATTTTAGGTTTAAATCTTTAAGATTAGGGTTTTAGGGTTTTAACACCTCATAACATATATACACACATACACATACACATATAATACATATATATACATGTAGATACACATGCATACAAAAATATACATATTTTAGGTCTAGATCTTTAAGATTAGGGTTTTAGGGTTTAGGCATACATATAAATCACTTATATTTATATTAAGAAAAAATATATAGAAAAATAAGAGAAGAAATCTGAATATATAAATAAATATATATATAAAATATGATTAGGGTTTTAGGATTAGGGGTTTAGATTTTTAAAGGTGGTTAAGTATTTAGGTTTTAGTATTTCAGATTTAAGGCTAAGTCTTTCTGATTACGGTTTTAGGGTTTTAATACCTACATAATATATATATACACAAACACACCCATACATATAATTCATACATACATGTAGATACACATGCATACAGAAATATACATATTTTAGCTCTAAATATTTAAGATTAGGGTTTTAGGGTTTTAACACCTACATAACATATATACACACATACACATACACATATAATACATATATACATGTAGATACACATGCATACAAAAATATACATATTTTAAGTCTAGATCTTTAAGATTAGGGTTTTAGGGTTTAGGCATACATATAACTCAATTATATTTATATTAAGAAAAAATATATAGAAAAATAAGAAAAAAAATCTGAATATATAAATAAATATATATATATAAAATATGATTAGGGTTTTAGGATAAGGCATTTAGATTTTTATAGGTGCTTAATTATTTAGGTTTAAGCATTTGAGATTTAAGTCTAAGCCTTTCTGATTAGGGTTTTAGGGTTTTAATACCTACATAACATATATACACAAACACACATATACATATAATACATACATACATGTAGATACACATGCATACAAAAATATACATATTTTAGGTCTAAATCTTTAAGATTAGGGTTTTAGGGTTTTAACACCTACTTAACATATATACACACATACACATACACATATAGTACATATATACATGTAGATACACATGCATACAAAAATATACATATTTTAGGTCTAGAATTTTAAGATTAGGGTTTTAATTAAATATATATAATTAAATATATAAAAATAGGATTACATAAGGAAAAAATCTGAATCTATAAATAAATATATATATAAAATAAGATAATTATATACATAAAAAAATATAAAAAGAACTAGTGTTCTAAATAATTTAATTAAATATATATAAATAAATATATAAAATTAAATATATAAAAATAGGATTAAGTAAAGAGAAATTTGAATATATAAATAAATAAATATATATATATATATATATATATATATATATATATATATATATATATATATATATATATATATATATATATATATATATATATATATAAATTAAGATAATTATATACATATATAAATATAAAAAGAACTAGTGTTTTAAATAATTTAATTAAATATATATAATAAAATATATAAAAATAGGATTAATTAAGAAAAAAATCTGAATATATAAATAATATATATATATATATATATATATATATATATATATATATATAAAGTAGGATAATTATATAGATAATAAAATATGATAAGAACTAGTGTTTTAAATAAATAAAATAAATATATATGATTAAATATATAAAAATAGATTTAATTTTAATCATTTTAAATAGCGTGAATATATATACACATACACATACACACATACTTATAAACCTATCTATATTCACATATATATACATATACACATATATATACACATGCATAAATATATATACATGTTTTAGGTCTAGGTCATTTTGATTAGGGTTTTAGGGTTTTAACACCCACATAACATATATACAGACTCTGGAGTACACATATAATACATATATACATGTATATACACATGTGTATAGAAGTATACATAATTTAGGTCTAGAACTTTTAAAATTAGGGTTTTAGGGTTTAGGCATACATATAACTCAATTAAGAGGAAGAAAATCTGAATAAATAAATAAATATATATATAAAATAGGATCAATTAAGAAAGAAATCCAAATATATAGATAAAATAGGATAGTTATATATATTAGGGTTTTAAAATTAGGGCTTTAAGTTTTTTTAGGTATTTAAGTATTTAGGTTTAGTATTTCAGGTTTAAGTCTTTAAAAGTATGATTTTTAGGTTTAATAAAAAAACAAATGTTCTTAAATGTCCATATTGTAGCAGATGGCTTCTTTGGATCTTGAAGAGAGAATGGCATGTCCTTGTACATAGTGCAAGTATCAAATTTATTAGAAACGACGGATTTGTATTGCACATGTTAGAGAGTATGGATCCTCTGATAGGAGTCGACTGGAAAACCTACGCTATCATTCGCATGGTCCCCGATGTGAGCAGATGGACCCAAACGACATTGCACCGGTAACCTCTCGTGGACAAAAGATACCAAAAAAGGACTTAGACGTACAAGCAAGTACTAATAATATTACACAGAATTAACATATGGAAGAGATGCTTGAAGCATTTTATGAGATGGATGAAGATCATGATGATGGAGAAGGTTTCGAGAGTGTCATGGACACAACACAAATTCCACAATCAGAAATCGATAAAGAATATGAAAACATGCAAAAAATAGCTCGTTTACCACTTTACAATGGAGCAAAGATATTTGTACTACGTGTGTCACTCGCGATGCTCAATCTGCAATCCATTTATGGATGGTCAGATAGTAGTGTCACTGGATTGTTCACGTAAGTGGAGAACAAATTGGCTTTCATTGTTGTATCATAATAACTTTATTTACTAATATCATTTTAATTGCTTATTGCAGGCTTCTTAAAGATCAATTTTCACCAAAGGGCAATGACATGCCTCCAACACGTGGAGATGCGAAAAAACTTTTACAGTCCATTGGAATGGATTATACTAAAATTCATGCTTATCGGACTGATTGCATTCTCTTTTGAAATGATTGCATTCTCTTTCGCAATGAGTATGAGCATCTCCACGTATGTCCAAAGTGTGGAGCAAATAGATTTAGAGAAGACGTTGTAGGCGAAGCAATCCCCGCAAAGGTTCTTCGCCACTTTCCTCTCATTCCACGAATTAAGAACATGTTTAGATGCAAATCTATAGCTTAGTTAATGTCATGGCATACAAAGAGCAGATTTACAGATAATGTAATGCGAGTGCCTGCTGACTCTGATGCTTGGAAGCACAAAGATAGTAAGTGGCCAGAGTTTGCTAGTGAGCCTCGCTCCATACGTCTAAGCCTAGCTATGGATGGAGTGAATCCATTGGGATTACACAGTTCTTCATGGAGCACATGGCCTGTATGTTTAGTCAATTATAATATCCCACCATGGTTGGCCACAGAGAAAGGTTGTTTATTATTAGCTCTTATTGTACCAGGTAAGTATAAGGTAAAAAACATGGACTAGTAGCAACAATCAATATAATAGGTTTGTTAGCAGAATAGTCTACACGATTAAGGATGGGAGCTTCAAGCAATAATTTCTTCAATTTACGCATAGCTTGAGTGTGTTTGTCAGTCCAAATAAAATATTGTTTCTTCCTCAACAAGTCATAGAGACAATCAAGAACATGAGCAAAGTGTGGGATCCAAATAACATAAAAGATGCAAGCACCAAGAAATCTGTGTACCTCACTCACGATGTTACATGTTTCAAAAATCTTGCTAATGGCATCAACTTTTTGTGGGTATGGCTTTCGACCATAATGACCACATAAATGTCCAACAATAAGAACCTCGTTGACACCAAAAACAGGTTTTTCTATGGAAAATATGAGACCTACTTCTTCAAATCGTTGAAATATTCTTTCACAATCAGAGATATGGTCAAGAACAAATTTATGACATCTAGATGAATCTAAAGTAATGTCCTTTGCACGTTCCTCACTCCCTTTAATTGGAATATCATCAATGAATGGCATGGTTATATGAGGGATAAAATCATGTAAGACCATATTCATAGCACTCATCATATGAGCCACAGAATTAGTCGCTCCTTGAGGTAAAGTACCCCCCCCAGGCTTTCTCCAAGGCTTACGACTAAGGTGACGACCAAGGCATAGACCTTGGCATACTTTGTCATCCGAGTCACCGAAGTCACCGTTGGTGCCGTTGGCTGCGCGCGAGGGAGGACCTCAACGATCAAGGAATATAGAGGTTCCCGGTACTTCGCGGGAGGTCACCCATCCCAATACTGTTCCCCCCAAAGCTCGCTTAACCGTGGCAATCTCTTGCCACTAAGCTACACTCTTGTGGTGTTTGAAGAAGGGGAAAGACTAAGGTTGACATTACCTTGAACAAGTTTTGGTCCCTCAAAGCTTCATTTTTGCTTTTAAAGCCTATTTCTGAAGCAATTTTGGGGTGTTTTTGGAGCCATTTCGGAGTACTTTCGCACGTAGTTCTCTTCACACAGGTCCAAGAAGAAGAGTGTTCCTTGTACTTCTCAGGTCACAATAAATATCAACCTTTTGGGCTGTATTTTCAGCCACACTCGTAAAACTACAGGTTTCTCGAGGGGTTTTCAGTTTTGGTGGGAGCAATCGCTGCAAATTTATGCAGGTTTTTAAAGCCTAAAACATCAGAGTTGACAGACACTTGCAGGTGTTATTGGGTAGTTTTTGGGCTGTGTATTCAGCCTTTTAGTGTCATTTTACTGCATATATTGAGCACATACACACCATGTACGCTTCTGTGGATACCGCTTATGTACGTCCATGTGGGCATTGATATAGCGGTTACGTTCTTTGCATAAAGCATTTTACGTTTGATAAAGAGGGTCGTGGTGAGGTTTTCTTAACTGGAAGACACCGAGATGTCGGGGTCTCTTCGGTGATGCAGGTGGAAGACTTACCCAGCCTCGCCATAGGAGATGTATGATAGTTGTTCATAGGTGCTCGATAAGCCTAGTTGGCTTCTATTGGGTAACTGATTATATACAGTGGAGTCAGTGATTCACTATGCACGTAGACATGTCAGTACTTGCAGTTTTATGATACTTTGACATTGGTCATATGCTAATTTTGCAGAGGATACTCTGGCAAAATTTTTCCAGATTTCTGGTTTAGTCAACTATATAGTGGTCGATTTACTCCTTGATACACTTATTTGTTGGTGTTTGGACTCTTCTAGCTCCATTATCATTCTATTCAATTCTCTACGATCATGGAATCAGAGGTCTCAGGCACATCCGGTGGATCAGGGTCTAGTGCTAGCGTTCTGAGGAGGAGCTATAACTTGCAGGGCAAAGACCATTTTGAGATCCGAAAATTTGATGGCACAAACTTTGCTCTATGGAAGAATCAGATTAAAGATGTGCTGATTCAAAGAAGGCAATGGAAGCTAGTAAATGGGATTTCAAAGAAGCCTGCTGACATGGATGAAGATGATTGGGATGAGTTAGATGAAATGGCCAGGTCTACCATTCGCTTGTACCTAGCAGATAATGTTTACTTTACAATATTAGACTGTGAAAGTGCAGAGGAGCTTTGGAAGAAGTTATGCAATACATATGAAAAAGAGACGGCATCAAATAAAGTATATCTGATGAGAAAATTATACGACCTTCGTATGAAGGACACAGATAGTGTTGCTGCTCATCTAAATGAGTTTGATGCCATATTCTCCCAGTTACAGGCTCAAAAAATGGATATGGACAATGAAATAAAAGCAGTATTGCTGTTATGCACCCTGCCATCATCATGGGATACATTTTGCACAGCTATTAGCAATAGTGCACCAGGTGGTAAACTCGTCTATGATGACATATGTGGAGCACTCTAGAGTGAGGAGATTCGTAGAAAATCTATGGATGGCACTCAGAGTGGAGATGCATATAATGTTCGTGATCTTACCAAGGAAAGAATCAACAACGTGGCAGGAGCAAGAACAAGGAAACGAATGGTCAACGGAATAAGAGATGAAGTAAATCAAGGAAGAGGGATATTGAATGCCATTATTGTCATAAGAAAGGACACATGAAGAAAGACTGTTATGCATTAAAGAATGCTAAAGGTAAAGGACAGAATGTTGATGGGCATGTTAAACAGTTACCTGCACCATCTACTTCGACTGTGAAGATTGAAGAAATTAATGCTATTTCTGATGATGCTGATGTGTTGACACTTGATAGTACTGTGCCATCTGAGGTACTTATGGCTGATTCTCTTTCCCACACCTGGCTGGTAGATTCTGGTGCTTCTTTCCATGTGACACCACATAGAGAATGGTTCTCTAATTATGCAGCAAAGTCTCTTGGTACCGTGAGACTTGGTGACTCTTACCAGTGTGATGTTGTGGGGATTGGAGATGTGGTTGTGCAGTTCATTGACAGTTCAAAATTTACTATGCATAATGTACGCCATGTACCTCACTTATCACGCAGTTTGATGTCAGTTGGTCAACTTGATGACCTTGGTTACAAGGTGGTCTTCTATGCTCAGTCCTTTCGTATATCAAAGGGCAATATGGTTATTGCAAAAGGAAGGAAAGTTGGCTCACTTTACCCTTTATTTGTATCACATAAAGAACACTTGTTAGCTGTTACTGAACAGCCTATGGCTTGTATTTGGCAAGGTCGTTTGGGCCATATATCTCGTAGTGGAATGGAAAATCTTTCTCGTTCTGGCTACTTACTTGTGTTATCTTTCTCTGATTTTTCATTTTGTGAGCATTGTCAATATGGAAAGCAAACCAGAAATGTGCATAAAACGCACATTGACTCTTCAATTCAGCCTTTAGATCTTGTTGATACAGATGTGTGTGGTCCTATGCCCACTAGGTCCTTAGGTGGTTCTCTTTACTTTGTCACTTTCATAGATGATGCTACTAGAAAAGTCTGGGTATATCCTATCAAATCGAAGGATGATGTATTTCCTACTTTCAGAAAATGGCTTGCTTCAGTTGAGACTGAAAAAGGAACTAAGCTTAAGGCTTTACGTTCAGATAATGGGGGTGAGTATACCTCACATGAATTCAGCCTTTTCTGTCAGTGTAGAGGATTCGTAGAGAGTTTACAGCTCCTTATACCCCAGTACAGAATGGTGTAGCTGAGAGGATGAATAGAACTATTCAAGATAGAGTAGTCTCTATGTTGCATCATGCAAACCTCTCACAAGGTTTTTGGGCAGAAGCAGTATTGACTGCAGTTCATGTGATTAACCTTTCACCTAGTACTGCCAAAGGTCTGAAAGTGGCACAAGAGTTATGGACAGGGAAACCACCATATTATGATCATCTTTGAGTTTTTGGGTGTGAAGCATATGTTCATATACCCAAGAATCTTAGACAGAAGTTGGACCATAAGTCAAAGAAATGCATTTTTCTTGGATATGGTCGAGAAGGACAATTTGGATATCGCTTATGGGATCCTGAAACACGGTCAGTGATCAGAAGTAGTGATGTCATTTTTAATGAGTCTAAGATGCATAAACAGCCGATTAAGGAGGTTGAAGTGAGAAGAGTGGTGTTTGAGGATACTAGTCCTCCAGTTAGCATGCATAAAAATGCTACACATAGGGATGTTCAAGAGAATGTCCATTCAGATCAGTCTGCACATGTTCCTGTTCAGCAACCATTGAGACGTTCTGCACGTGTCTCATATCCACCTGATAGATATGTTCCAGGTTTAGATTTTGTTATGCTAACAGATGCCGGTGAGCCCTCTTGCTACAAAGAGGCTATGCAGACAGAGGATCATGTCAAGTGGGAGCGTGCCATGAAGAGTGACTTGGATTCTATTCACAAGAATGGTACTTGGGACTTAGTACCTTTGCCAAAGGGCAAGAAAGCTTTACCATGTAAATGGGTATATAAGCTGAAATTCACATCAGATAGTGCTTCTCCAAAATATAAAGCACGACTTGTTGCAAAGGGTTTTAAGCAACAACATGGTGTTGATTTTGAGGAAATCTTCTCTCCAGTGGTCAAGATGACTACTTTACGCATGTCGCTTGGATTCGTTGCAATGGAGGACTTAGAGCTAGTCCAAATGGATGTGAAAACAGCTTTCTTGCATGGAGATCTTACAGATGAGATCTATATGGAACAACCAGAGGGTTATGTAGTTCCTGGCAAGGAAAGTCTAGTTTGTAAGCTCAAGAAGAGCTTGTATGGACTTAAACAGTCTCCTAGACAATGGTACCAAAAGTTTGATGCTTTTATGAAGTCCCAAGGCTATTCTCGGAGCAATGAGGATCATTGTCTCTACACAAAGAGATGTTCTGATGGCAGCTTGATATGCTTGATACTTTACGTCGATGATATGTTGATTGCTGGGAAGTCCTCTTATGATTTGTCAATTCTCAAAAAGAAGTTGAGTCAGACATTTGATATGAAGGATTTGGGGGATGCCAAACATATTCTTGGCATGCGCATCACTCGTGATAGGAGTAAAAGATGCATATACTTGTCTCAAAGTGAGTACATATCCAAAGTACTTCATCGATTCAATATGCAGGGTGGAAAGGCATTGAGTACACCTTTACCCACATATGTGAAATTGAGCAAGGATGACTGCCCCAAATCAGATGAGGAAAAGGAATTCATGACCAAAACTCCCTATCAGTCTGCTGTTGGTAGTCTCATGTATGCTATGGTAGCTCCGAGACCACACATTGCATTTGCAGTGGGAGTTGTGAGCAGATATATGTCTAATCCTGGCAAGAAACATTGGGAAGCGGTCAAAATTATTTTGAGATATCTGAGTGGCACTAAGGACAAGTGTCTATGCTTAGGTAGAGGGAAAGCATCCATTATTGGTTACACAGATTCTGACTATGCTGGTTGTGTAGACAATCGTAAGTCTACATCAGGGTACATTTTTCATTTTGCTGGAGGTGCTATCTCTTGGAGATCTCGTCTTCAAGAATGTACAGCTGTTTCCACCACAGAAGCAGAGTATGTTGCAGCAAGTGAGGCATGTAAGGAAGCATTGTGGCTTTCTCGTCTTGCTTGTGATATGGGTTTGCCTCAGCATGTACCTCACTTGCTCAGTGATAGTCAGAGTGCCATTGCTTTGGCTAAGAATCTGGTCTATCATGCAAAGACCAAGCACATTGAGGTGAGGTATCACTTCATTAGAGATTGCTTAGCCACTGAGAGCATTATTCTTGAGAAGGTTCACACTCGAGATAATGCTGCAGATGCTTTGACTAAAGCTCTACCACAGGATAGCTTTCGACACTGTTGTCACTTGATGGGGGTTACTTGATTCTTGATCTTACGCAGTCACTTGTATACTGTGTAACATGCCCATCAGGTGGGAGGTATAGTTTGTATACTTACACTCAGGTATTCTTTATCATTCTTTCTTTTTTCTCCCATAGTTACTCTGGCCATATTGGCCTTTAGTGGGAGATTGTTACCGTTAGTGTCCATGTGAAAGGCGAAATGGCCACCGGACACTTCTTTGTATATGTTCTTTAATAAAACATATAGTGGCCTGGTCAGTCACAGACTGTAAGTTCGACCGCATTTGTAAGACCTAAGAAGTTTGTCTTCGTGCTCCCTGTGTACTGCGTTTTCTGCGTATTCTACAACCTCTGTGCGGAGTACTGTGTGTGGCGTCAGGAGCTCGGTTTTCTACTCCGAGCATATCGTCGTGGAGCTCTCAAGAAGGAGAGTGCAGTGTGGTGCATCGCCATCGAAATACTTCACTATCTGCCCAAAGTGCAAAAGGTAAGAATCTAGGCCATTGTTTGATGTCACCATTACATGCTTTAGATATGGCTTTCACAATAGGTGGATGCCCTCTCTCTATTTTACCATTAGCCTCTGGATTATATGCAGTAGTGAGAGACAAACGAATACCGAGATGTTCAAAGAACTCTTTGGCTTCTCTCACATTTAACTCTCCACGATCGGCAACTACTTTCTCTATGTACCCAAAGCGACTTATGACATCTTCAAGCAAGAATTTGCAAACATTGTAAGTGGTCTTAGATCGTAGTGAACGTCCCTCTACATGATTAGTTAGGTCTTCTCTTGCAAGTACAATGTAACGCATTTTGTCAATACCTTTAGGCATAGTTACAAGATCTACTACCCACTTATAGTGAATACATGGTGGATAAGTAGGATGCAATGGATCTCTCTATTTGACTGATGAATGAAGTTGACAAGTAGAACATGTAGAGACATAGCTACTAATTTCAACATACATCCTAGGCCAATAATAGGTACTTCTAATTTTTTCATACGTTTCAAAAAATCCTTTATGACGTGCCCATAATGTCTCATGCATTTCCTTCATTACTTGCAATTGAAGACCTCGTTTTCCTAGGACTCATTGTGGATTCTAAACCTTACCCTTAGCATGTCTCCAAAGATAACCGTTACATAGGAAAAAGTTATAAGCTCGTTTCGTAATGTTACGTAATCTATACGTAGTCCAGCTAGGTAATGGTTGTAGTGTACTCAAATACTTTCCTATGTCTCTTCATTCATTTTCGTACTCAAACTCATGAAATTTCTCATACTTGTATATATATGGAACATCGTCAACTAAGTTCACATTCTTTATTAGATTACTTTCAAGATCATCATCAAATCTAGCTCTCGATAACATATCAGCAATTGGGTTTATCTTACCTGAAATATAAACTAACTCAAGATTTATGAGCTTAATATATGAGATCCATCTAAGCATGGCTATATCAAGAGATGAACAATTGGATATCATTCCAATGAGAGGTAAACAATCAGTCTCAACTTTGACATTTACACCAATGAAATATTCTTTGTCTATTTTCAAAGTTGTTACCATACCCCATAGTTCTCGTTTGATCTGTGGATATTTTCGTTGTGTTTCATGTAAAATTTTGGTACCAAACCTAATTGCATATCTATTCCCTTCACTATCATCTTGACTTATGACCCAACCTATACCAATAGGACTAGTAGCAACAATCAATATAATAGGTTTGTTAGCAGAATAGTCTACACGATTAAGGATGGGAGCTTCAAGCAATAATTTCTTCAATTTACGCATAGCTTGAGTGTGTTTGTCAGTCCAAATAAAATATTGTTTCTTCCTCAACAAGTCATAGAGACAATCAACAACATGAGCAAAGTGTGGGATCCAAATAACATAAAAGATGCAAGCACCAAGAAATCTGTGTACCTCAATCACGATGTTACATGTTTCAAAAATCTTGCTAATGGCATCAACTTTTTGTGGGTATGGCTTTCGACCATAATGACCACATAAATGTCCAACCATAAGAACCTCGTTGACACCAAAAACAGGTTTTTCTATGGAAAATATGAGACCTACTTCTTCAAATCGTTGAAATATTCTTTCACAATCAGAGATATGGTCAAGAACAAATTTATGACATCTAGATGAATCTAAAGTAATGTCCTTTGCACGTTCCTCACTCCCTTTAATTGGAATATCATTAATGAATGGCATGGTTATATGAGGGATAAAATCATGTAAGACCATATTCATAGCACTCATCATATGAGCCACAGAATTAGTCGCTCCTTGAGGTAAAGTACCCCCCCCAGGCTTTCTCCAAGGCTTACGACTAAGGTGGCGACCAAGGCATAGACCTTGGCATACCTTGTCATCCGAGTCACCGAAGTCACCGTATGTGTATCACTCCCATAAAAGGATCCTTTCTAATTGTCATCACACTGGTTGCTATGGGCATTTGAAGTTCATTGTCTCTTCCTTAGATAGTAACACTACAACATATGAGGGGCATACCGACGCTCCATATACGGACGGTCACACTCGGGGTCGGTATGGACATTGGAAAATGTCACTTAGAGATACCGACGGTCAAGTGATCGTCGGTATGACCATTTTAAACGGATCTTTGGTGTGGCCCACAGACGTCGGTATATGCGTCGGTATGGGCCTCGGTATAAGCGTCGATAATTTACTCGAAGTTACCGACGCTCATACCAACGCATATACCGAGGCCGAGTTTTAAACATACCACAAACCCGAGAGCAAAACTTCACATTTTTGCACGTGTTTGAGTACTGTTGGTCTTCTGTCAAACTTGCGCGCGCGAACCGAATTGCGACCTGTATTGTCTTGTGCACACACACACACATAGATCTCTCTCTCTACGCACACACACTCTCTCTCGGCTTAGATCTCACATCTTGGTAAGTACTGTGCGTACTGTTAGCATTTTTGTTTCTCTATGCTTTAGGTTTTATATTTCTTTTTTCTTTGATTTTGCAGAAGTTCTTTGGCGTCGATTGTTTGGAATTGGACGATAGGCAACATACATTACGCTTTGACGACAACGATCCAAAAGAGGGACATACTTGCAAGTGATTGTTTTATTCATGATTGATAGAGAGAGAAGGGGAGAGAGAGAGAGAGAGAGAGCGAGAGAGAAGAGAGAGAGAGAGAGAGTGTGTGAGAGATAAAGAATAATGGAAGAAAGGAAGATAGAGATAGGAAAATAGAGCATACATACACACACATTTACACATTTACACATGCATACATACACACATACATGTACACACATGCATGCTTACATACACACACCTATACACACATGCATTCTTACATATACACACACATACACACATGCATGCATACACACACATACAAATTTACACACATGCATATATACACACACATGCATACACACATACATACACACACATATATACACATATGCATACATACACATACACACACATACATACACACACACACATATATACACACATATACACACATGCATGCATACATACACACACATATACACACATGCATGCATACACACATATACACATATACACACATGCATACATACACACATACATACACACACTCACATATACACATGTGTACACACATACATACACACATATACACACATGCATGCATACATACACACACATACACATACACACACATGCATGCATACATACACACACATACACATACACACACATGTACACACATGCATACATATACACACACATGTACACATGCATACATACACACACATATATACACACATGCATACATACACACATATACACACATGCATGTATACATACACACACACATGAACACACATGCATACATACACACACATATGTACATACATACTCATATACTCACACATGCATACATAGACACACATACACATATACACACATGCATACATTCACACACACACATACATACACACATGCACATATATACACACACATAAGCTAGTGTTTTAATTTAAAATATATAAATTTTTTTAATATGAAGTTTATTTTTTACATCAAATATATAAAAATAGGATTAGGGTTTTTAGGCTATTTACACATACATACACATACACATATAATATATATATATATATATATATATATATATATATATATATATATATATATATATATATATATATATATATATATATATATATACATGTATATACACATGTATACAGAAATATACATATTTTAGGTCTAGATATTTAAGATTAGGGTTTTAGGGTTTAGGCATACATATAACTCAATTATATTTATATTAAGAAAAAATATAGAGAAAAATAAGAAAAAAAATCTGCATATATAAATAAATAAATATATAAAATATGATTAGGTGTTTAGATTTTTATAGGTGTTTAAGTATTTAGGTTTTAGTATTTCAGATTTAAGTATAAGTCTTTCTAATTAGGGTTTTAGGGTTTTAATACCTACATAACATATATACACAGACACACATATACATATAATACATGCATACATGTAGATACATATGCATACAAAAATATACATATTTTAGGTTTAAATCTTTAAGATTAGGGTTTTAGGGTTTTAACACCTCATAACATATATACACACATACACATACACATATAATACATATATATACATGTAGATACACATGCATACAAAAATATACATATTTTAGGTCTAGATCTTTAAGATTAGGGTTTTAGGGTTTAGGCATACATATAAATCACTTATATTTATATTAAGAAAAAATATATAGAAAAATAAGAGAAGAAATCTGAATATATAAATAAATATATATATAAAATATGATTAGGGTTTTAGGATTAGGGGTTTAGATTTTTAAAGGTGGTTAAGTATTTAGGTTTTAGTATTTCAGATTTAAGGCTAAGTCTTTCTGATTACGGTTTTAGGGTTTTAATACCTACATAATATATATATACACAAACACACCCATACATATAATTCATACATACATGTAGATACACATGCATACAGAAATATACATATTTTAGCTCTAAATATTTAAGATTAGGGTTTTAGGGTTTTAACACCTACATAACATATATACACACATACACATACACATATAATACATATATACATGTAGATACACATGCATACAAAAATATACATATTTTAAGTCTAGATCTTTAAGATTAGGGTTTTAGGGTTTAGGCATACATATAACTCAATTATATTTATATTAAGAAAAAATATATAGAAAAATAAGAAAAAAAATCTGAATATATAAATAAATATATATATATAAAATATGATTAGGGTTTTAGGATAAGGCATTTAGATTTTTATAGGTGCTTAATTATTTAGGTTTAAGCATTTGAGATTTAAGTCTAAGCCTTTCTGATTAGGGTTTTAGGGTTTTAATACCTACATAACATATATACACAAACACACATATACATATAATACATACATACATGTAGATACACATGCATACAAAAATATACATATTTTAGGTCTAAATCTTTAAGATTAGGGTTTTAGGGTTTTAACACCTACTTAACATATATACACACATACACATACACATATAGTACATATATACATGTAGATACACATGCATACAAAAATATACATATTTTAGGTCTAGAATTTTAAGATTAGGGTTTTAATTAAATATATATAATTAAATATATAAAAATAGGATTACATAAGGAAAAAATCTGAATCTATAAATAAATATATATATAAAATAAGATAATTATATACATAAAAAAATATAAAAAGAACTAGTGTTCTAAATAATTTAATTAAATATATATAAATAAATATATAAAATTAAATATATAAAAATAGGATTAAGTAAAGAGAAATTTGAATATATAAATAAATAAATATATATATATATATATATATATATATATATATATATATATATATATATATATATATATATATATATATATATAAATTAAGATAATTATATACATATATAAATATAAAAAGAACTAGTGTTTTAAATAATTTAATTAAATATATATAATAAAATATATAAAAATAGGATTAATTAAGAAAAAAATCTGAATATATAAATAATATATATATATATATATATATATATAAAGTAGGATAATTATATAGATAATAAAATATGATAAGAACTAGTGTTTTAAATAAATAAAATAAATATATATGATTAAATATATAAAAATAGATTTAATTTTAATCATTTTAAATAGCGTGAATATATATACACATACACATACACACATACTTATAAACCTATCTATATTCACATATATATACATATACACATATATATACACATGCATAAATATATATACATGTTTTAGGTCTAGGTCATTTTGATTAGGGTTTTAGGGTTTTAACACCCACATAACATATATACAGACTCTGGAGTACACATATAATACATATATACATGTATATACACATGTGTATAGAAGTATACATAATTTAGGTCTAGAACTTTTAAAATTAGGGTTTTAGGGTTTAGGCATACATATAACTCAATTAAGAGGAAGAAAATCTGAATAAATAAATAAATATATATTTAAAATAGGATCAATTAAGAAAGAAATCCAAATATATAGATAAAATAGGATAGTTATATATATTAGGGTTTTAAAATTAGGGCTTTAAGTTTTTTTAGGTATTTAAGTATTTAGGTTTAGTATTTCAGGTTTAAGTCTTTAAAAGTATGATTTTTAGGTTTAATAAAAAAACAAATGTTCTTAAATGTCCATATTGTAGCAGATGGCTTCTTTGGATCTTGAAGAGAGAATGGCATGTCCTTGTACATAGTGCAAGTATCAAATTTATTAGAAACGACGGATTTGTATTGCACATGTTAGAGAGTATGGATCCTCTGATAGGAGTCGACTGGAAAACCTACGCTATCATTCGCATGGTCCCCGATGTGAGCAGATGGACCCAAACGACATTGCACCGGTAACCTCTCGTGGACAAAAGATACCAAAAAAGGACTTAGACGTACAAGCAAGTACTAATAATATTACACAGAATTAACATATGGAAGAGATGCTTGAAGCATTTTATGAGATGGATGAAGATCATGATGATGGAGAAGGTTTCGAGAGTGTCATGGACACAACACAAATTCCACAATCAGAAATCGATAAAGAATATGAAAACATGCAAAAAATAGCTCGTTTACCACTTTACAATGGAGCAAAGATATTTGTACTACGTGTGTCACTCGCGATGCTCAATCTGCAATCCATTTATGGATGGTCAGATAGTAGTGTCACTGGATTGTTCACGTAAGTGGAGAACAAATTGGCTTTCATTGTTGTATCATAATAACTTTATTTACTAATATCATTTTAATTGCTTATTGCAGGCTTCTTAAAGATCAATTTTCACCAAAGGGCAATGACATGCCTCCAACACGTGGAGATGCGAAAAAACTTTTACAGTCCATTGGAATGGATTATACTAAAATTCATGCTTATCGGACTGATTGCATTCTCTTTTGAAATGATTGCATTCTCTTTCGCAATGAGTATGAGCATCTCCACGTATGTCCAAAGTGTGGAGCAAATAGATTTAGAGAAGACGTTGTAGGCGAAGCAATCCCCGCAAAGGTTCTTCGCCACTTTCCTCTCATTCCACGAATTAAGAACATGTTTAGATGCAAATCTATAGCTTAGTTAATGTCATGGCATACAAAGAGCAGATTTACAGATAATGTAATGCGAGTGCCTGCTGACTCTGATGCTTGGAAGCACAAAGATAGTAAGTGGCCAGAGTTTGCTAGTGAGCCTCGCTCCATACGTCTAAGCCTAGCTATGGATGGAGTGAATCCATTGGGATTACACAGTTCTTCATGGAGCACATGGCCTGTATGTTTAGTCAATTATAATATCCCACCATGGTTGGCCACAGAGAAAGGTTGTTTATTATTAGCTCTTATTGTACCAGGTAAGTATAAGGTAAAAAACATGGACTAGTAGCAACAATCAATATAATAGGTTTGTTAGCAGAATAGTCTACACGATTAAGGATGGGAGCTTCAAGCAATAATTTCTTCAATTTACGCATAGCTTGAGTGTGTTTGTCAGTCCAAATAAAATATTGTTTCTTCCTCAACAAGTCATAGAGACAATCAAGAACATGAGCAAAGTGTGGGATCCAAATAACATAAAAGATGCAAGCACCAAGAAATCTGTGTACCTCACTCACGATGTTACATGTTTCAAAAATCTTGCTAATGGCATCAGCTTTTTGTGGGTATGGCTTTCGACCATAATGACCACATAAATGTCCAACAATAAGAACCTCGTTGACACCAAAAACAGGTTTTTCTATGGAAAATATGAGACCTACTTCTTCAAATCGTTGAAATATTCTTTCACAATCAGAGATATGGTCAAGAACAAATTTATGACATCTAGATGAATCTAAAGTAATGTCCTTTGCACGTTCCTCACTCCCTTTAATTGGAATATCATCAATGAATGGCATGGTTATATGAGGGATAAAATCATGTAAGACCATATTCATAGCACTCATCATATGAGCCACAGAATTAGTCGCTCCTTGAGGTAAAGTACCCCCCCCCAGGCTTTCTCCAAGGCTTACGACTAAGGTGACGACCAAGGCATAGACCTTGGCATACTTTGTCATCCGAGTCACCGAAGTCACCGTTGGTGCCGTTGGCTGCGCGCGAGGGAGGACCTCAACGATCAAGGAATATAGAGGTTCCCGGTACTTCGCGGGAGGTCACCCATCCCAATACTGTTCCCCCCAAAGCTCGCTTAACCGTGGCAATCTCTTGCCACTAAGCTACACTCTTGTGGTGTTTGAAGAAGGGGAAAGACTAAGGTTGACATTACCTTGAACAAGTTTTGGTCCCTCAAAGCTTCATTTTTGCTTTTAAAGCCTATTTTTGAAGCAATTTTGGGGTGTTTTTGGAGCCATTTCGGAGTACTTTCGCACGTAGTTCTCTTCACACAGGTCCAAGAAGAAGAGTGTTCCTTGTACTTCTCAGGTCACAATAAATATCAACCTTTTGGGCTGTATTTTCAGCCACACTCGTAAAACTACAGGTTTCTCGAGGGGTTTTCAGTTTTGGTGGGAGCAATCGCTGCAAATTTATGCAGGTTTTTAAAGCCTAAAACATCAGAGTTGACAGACACTTGCAGGTGTTATTGGGTAGTTTTTGGGCTGTGTATTCAGCCTTTTAGTGTCATTTTACTGCATATATTGAGCACATACACACCATGTACGCTTCTGTGGATACCGCTTATGTACGTCCATGTGGGCATTGATATAGCGGTTACGTTCTTTGCATAAAGCATTTTACGTTTGATAAAGAGGGTCGTGGTGAGGTTTTCTTAACTGGAAGACACCGAGATGTCGGGGTCTCTTCGGTGATGCAGGTGGAAGACTTACCCAGCCTCGCCATAGGAGATGTATGATAGTTGTTCATAGGTGCTCGATAAGCCTAGTTGGCTTCTATTGGGTAACTGATTATATACAGTGGAGTCAGTGATTCACTATGCACGTAGACATGTCAGTACTTGCAGTTTTATGATACTTTGACATTGGTCATATGCTAATTTTGCAGAGGATACTCTGGCAAAATTTTTCCAGATTTCTGGTTTAGTCAACTATATAGTGGTCGATTTACTCCTTGATACACTTATTTGTTGGTGTTTGGACTCTTCTAGCTCCATTATCATTCTATTCAATTCTCTACGATCATGGAATCAGAGGTCTCAGGCACATCCGGTGGATCAGGGTCTAGTGCTAGCGTTCTGAGGAGGAGCTATAACTTGCAGGGCAAAGACCATTTTGAGATCCGAAAATTTGATGGCACAAACTTTGCTCTATGGAAGAATCAGATTAAAGATGTGCTGATTCAAAGAAGGCAATGGAAGCTAGTAAATGGGATTTCAAAGAAGCCTGCTGACATGGATGAAGATGATTGGGATGAGTTAGATGAAATGGCCAGGTCTACCATTCGCTTGTACCTAGCAGATAATGTTTACTTTACAATATTAGACTGTGAAAGTGCAGAGGAGCTTTGGAAGAAGTTATGCAATACATATGAAAAAGAGACGGCATCAAATAAAGTATATCTGATGAGAAAATTATACGACCTTCGTATGAAGGACACAGATAGTGTTGCTGCTCATCTAAATGAGTTTGATGCCATATTCTCCCAGTTACAGGCTCAAAAAATGGATATGGACAATGAAATAAAAGCAGTATTGCTGTTATGCACCCTGCCATCATCATGGGATACATTTTGCACAGCTATTAGCAATAGTGCACCAGGTGGTAAACTCGTCTATGATGACATATGTGGAGCACTCTAGAGTGAGGAGATTCGTAGAAAATCTATGGATGGCACTCAGAGTGGAGATGCATATAATGTTCGTGATCTTACCAAGGAAAGAATCAACAACGTGGCAGGAGCAAGAACAAGGAAACGAATGGTCAACGGAATAAGAGATGAAGTAAATCAAGGAAGAGGGATATTGAATGCCATTATTGTCATAAGAAAGGACACATGAAGAAAGACTGTTATGCATTAAAGAATGCTAAAGGTAAAGGACAGAATGTTGATGGGCATGTTAAACAGTTACCTGCACCATCTACTTCGACTGTGAAGATTGAAGAAATTAATGCTATTTCTGATGATGCTGATGTGTTGACACTTGATAGTACTGTGCCATCTGAGGCACTTATGGCTGATTCTCTTTCCCACACCTGGCTGGTAGATTCTGGTGCTTCTTTCCATGTGACACCACATAGAGAATGGTTCTCTAATTATGCAGCAAAGTCTCTTGGTACCGTGAGACTTGGTGACTCTTACCAGTGTGATGTTGTGGGGATTGGAGATGTGGTTGTGCAGTTCATTGACAGTTCAAAATTTACTATGCATAATGTACGCCATGTACCTCACTTATCACGCAGTTTGATGTCAGTTGGTCAACTTGATGACCTTGGTTACAAGGTGGTCTTCTATGCTCAGTCCTTTCGTATATCAAAGGGCAATATGGTTATTGCAAAAGGAAGGAAAGTTGGCTCACTTTACCCTTTATTTGTATCACATAAAGAACACTTGTTAGCTGTTACTGAACAGCCTATGGCTTGTATTTGGCAAGGTCGTTTGGGCCATATATCTCGTAGTGGAATGGAAAATCTTTCTCGTTCTGGCTACTTACTTGTGTTATCTTTCTCTGATTTTTCATTTTGTGAGCATTGTCAATATGGAAAGCAAACATGAAATGTGCATAAAACGCACATTGACTCTTCAATTCAGCCTTTAGATCTTGTTGATACAGATGTGTGTGGTCCTATGCCCACTAGGTCCTTAGGTGGTTCTCTTTACTTTGTCACTTTCATAGATGATGCTACTAGAAAAGTCTGGGTATATCCTATCAAATCGAAGGATGATGTATTTCCTACTTTCAGAAAATGGCTTGCTTCAGTTGAGACTGAAAAAGGAACTAAGCTTAAGGCTTTACGTTCAGATAATGGGGGTGAGTATACCTCACATGAATTCAGCCTTTTCTGTCAGTGTAGAGGATTCGTAGAGAGTTTACAGCTCCTTATACCCCAGTACAGAATGGTGTAGCTGAGAGGATGAATAGAACTATTCAAGATAGAGTAGTCTCTATGTTGCATCATGCAAACCTCTCACAAGGTTTTTGGGCAGAAGCAGTATTGACTGCAGTTCATGTGATTAACCTTTCACCTAGTACTGCCAAAGGTCTGAAAGTGGCACAAGAGTTATGGACAGGGAAACCACCATATTATGATCATCTTTGAGTTTTTGGGTGTGAAGCATATGTTCATATACCCAAGAATCTTAGACAGAAGTTGGACCATAAGTCAAAGAAATGCATTTTTCTTGGATATGGTCGAGAAGGACAATTTGGATATCGCTTATGGGATCCTGAAACACGGTCAGTGATCAGAAGTAGTGATGTCATTTTTAATGAGTCTAAGATGCATAAACAGCCGATTAAGGAGGTTGAAGTGAGAAGAGTGGTGTTTGAGGATACTAGTCCTCCAGTTAGCATGCATAAAAATGCTACACATAGGGATGTTCAAGAGAATGTCCATTCAGATCAGTCTGCACATGTTCCTGTTCAGCAACCATTGAGACGTTCTGCACGTGTCTCATATCCACCTGATAGATATGTTCCAGGTTTAGATTTTGTTATGCTAACAGATGCCGGTGAGCCCTCTTGCTACAAAGAGGCTATGCAGACAGAGGATCATGTCAAGTGGGAGCGTGCCATGAAGAGTGACTTGGATTCTATTCACAAGAATGGTACTTGGGACTTAGTACCTTTGCCAAAGGGCAAGAAAGCTTTACCATGTAAATGGGTATATAAGCTGAAATTCACATCAGATAGTGCTTCTCCAAAATATAAAGCACGACTTGTTGCAAAGGGTTTTAAGCAACAACATGGTGTTGATTTTGAGGAAATCTTCTCTCCAGTGGTCAAGATGACTACTTTACGCATGTCGCTTGGATTCGTTGCAATGGAGGACTTAGAGCTAGTCCAAATGGATGTGAAAACAGCTTTCTTGCATGGAGATCTTACAGATGAGATCTATATGGAACAACCAGAGGGTTATGTAGTTCCTGGCAAGGAAAGTCTAGTTTGTAAGCTCAAGAAGAGCTTGTATGGACTTAAACAGTCTCCTAGACAATGGTACCAAAAGTTTGATGCTTTTATGAAGTCCCAAGGCTATTCTCGGAGCAATGAGGATCATTGTCTCTACACAAAGAGATGTTCTGATGGCAGCTTGATATGCTTGATACTTTACGTCGATGATATGTTGATTGCTGGGAAGTCCTCTTATGATTTGTCAATTCTCAAAAAGAAGTTGAGTCAGACATTTGATATGAAGGATTTGGGGGATGCCAAACATATTCTTGGCATGCGCATCACTCGTGATAGGAGTAAAAGATGCATATACTTGTCTCAAAGTGAGTACATATCCAAAGTACTTCATCGATTCAATATGCAGGGTGGAAAGGCATTGAGTACACCTTTACCCACATATGTGAAATTGAGCAAGGATGACTGCCCCAAATCAGATGAGGAAAAGGAATTCATGACCAAAACTCCCTATCAGTCTGCTGTTGGTAGTCTCATGTATGCTATGGTAGCTCCGAGACCACACATTGCATTTGCAGTGGGAGTTGTGAGCAGATATATGTCTAATCCTGGCAAGAAACATTGGGAAGCGGTCAAAATTATTTTGAGATATCTGAGTGGCACTAAGGACAAGTGTCTATGCTTAGGTAGAGGGAAAGCATCCATTATTGGTTACACAGATTCTGACTATGCTGGTTGTGTAGACAATCGTAAGTCTACATCAGGGTACATTTTTCATTTTGCTGGAGGTGCTATCTCTTGGAGATCTCGTCTTCAAGAATGTACAGCTGTTTCCACCACAGAAGCAGAGTATGTTGCAGCAAGTGAGGCATGTAAGGAAGCATTGTGGCTTTCTCGTCTTGCTTGTGATATGGGTTTGCCTCAGCATGTACCTCACTTGCTCAGTGATAGTCAGAGTGCCATTGCTTTGGCTAAGAATCTGGTCTATCATGCAAAGACCAAGCACATTGAGGTGAGGTATCACTTCATTAGAGATTGCTTAGCCACTGAGAGCATTATTCTTGAGAAGGTTCACACTCGAGATAATGCTGCAGATGCTTTGACTAAAGCTCTACCACAGGATAGCTTTCGACACTGTTGTCACTTGATGGGGGTTACTTGATTCTTGATCTTACGCAGTCACTTGTATACTGTGTAACATGCCCATCAGGTGGGAGGTATAGTTTGTATACTTACACTCAGGTATTCTTTATCATTCTTTCTTTTTTCTCCCATAGTTACTCTGGCCATATTGGCCTTTAGTGGGAGATTGTTACCGTTAGTGTCCATGTGAAAGGCGAAATGGCCACCGGACACTTCTTTGTATATGTTCTTTAATAAAACATATAGTGGCCTGGTCAGTCACAGACTGTAAGTTCGACCGCATTTGTAAGACCTAAGAAGTCTGTCTTCGTGCTCCCTGTGTACTGCGTTTTCTGCGTATTCTACAACCTCTGTGCGGAGTACTGTGTGTGGCGTCAGGAGCTCGGTTTTCTACTCCGAGCATATCGTCGTGGAGCTCTCAAGAAGGAGAGTGCAGTGTGGTGCATCGCCATCGAAATACTTCACTATCTGCCCAAAGTGCAAAAGGTAAGAATCTAGGCCATTGTTTGATGTCACCATTACATGCTTTAGATATGGCTTTCACAATAGGTGGATGCCCTCTCTCTATTTTACCATTAGCCTCTGGATTATATGCAGTAGTGAGAGACAAACGAATACCGAGATGTTCAAAGAACTCTTTGGCTTCTCTCACATTTAACTCTCCACGATCGGCAACTACTTTCTCTATGTACCCAAAGCGACTTATGACATCTTCAAGCAAGAATTTGCAAACATTGTAAGTGGTCTTAGATCGTAGTGAACGTCCCTCTACATGATTAGTTAGGTCTTCTCTTGCAAGTACAATGTAACGCATTTTGTCAATACCTTTAGGCATAGTTACAAGATCTACTACCCACTTATAGTGAATACATGGTGGATAAGTAGGATGCAATGGATCTCTCTATTTGACTGATGAATGAAGTTGACAAGTAGAACATGTAGAGACATAGCTACTAATTTCAACATACATCCTAGGCCAATAATAGGTACTTCTAATTTTTTCATACGTTTCAAAAAATCCTTTATGACGTGCCCATAATGTCTCATGCATTTCCTTCATTACTTGCAATTGAAGACCTCGTTTTCCTAGGACTCATTGTGGATTCTAAACCTTACCCTTAGCATGTCTCCAAAGATAACCGTTACATAGGAAAAAGTTATAAGCTCGTTTCGTAATGTTACGTAATCTATACGTAGTCCAGCTAGGTAATGGTTGTAGTGTACTCAAATACTTTCCTATGTCTCTTCATTCATTTTCGTACTCAAACTCATGAAATTTCTCATACTCGTATATATATGGAACATCGTCAACTAAGTTCACATTCTTTATTAGATTACTTTCAAGATCATCATCAAATCTAGCTCTCGATAACATATCAGCAATTGGGTTTATCTTACCTGAAATATAAACTAACTCAAGATTTATGAGCTTAATATATGAGATCCATCTAAGCATGGCTATATCAAGAGATGAACAATTGGATATCATTCCAATGAGAGGTAAACAATCAGTCTCAACTTTGACATTTACACCAATGAAATATTCTTTGTCTATTTTCAAAGTTGTTACCATACCCCATAGTTCTCGTTTGATCTGTGGATATTTTCGTTGTGTTTCATGTAAAATTTTGGTACCAAACCTAATTGCATATCTATTCCCTTCACTATCATCTTGACTTATGACCCAACCTATACCAATAGGACTAGTAGCAACAATCAATATAATAGGTTTGTTAGCAGAATAGTCTACACGATTAAGGATGGGAGCTTCAAGCAATAATTTCTTCAATTTACGCATAGCTTGAGTGTGTTTGTCAGTCCAAATAAAATATTGTTTCTTCCTCAACAAGTCATAGAGACAATCAACAACATGAGCAAAGTGTGGGATCCAAATAACATAAAAGATGCAAGCACCAAGAAATCTGTGTACCTCAATCACGATGTTACATGTTTCAAAAATCTTGCTAATGGCATCAACTTTTTGTGGGTATGGCTTTCGACCATAATGACCACATAAATGTCCAACCATAAGAACCTCGTTGACACCAAAAACAGGTTTTTCTATGGAAAATATGAGACCTACTTCTTCAAATCGTTGAAATATTCTTTCACAATCAGAGATATGGTCAAGAACAAATTTATGACATCTAGATGAATCTAAAGTAATGTCCTTTGCACGTTCCTCACTCCCTTTAATTGGAATATCATTAATGAATGGCATGGTTATATGAGGGATAAAATCATGTAAGACCATATTCATAGCACTCATCATATGAGCCACAGAATTAGTCGCTCCTTGAGGTAAAGTACCCCCCCCAGGCTTTCTCCAAGGCTTACGACTAAGGTGGCGACCAAGGCATAGACCTTGGCATACCTTGTCATCCGAGTCACCGAAGTCACCGTTGGCGCCGTTGGCTGCGCGCGAGGGAGGACCTCAACGATCAGGGAATATAGAGGTTCCCGGTACTTCCCGAGAGGTCACCCATCCCAGTACTGTTCCCCCCAGAGCTCGCTTAACCGTGGCAATCTCTTGCCACTAAGCTACACTCTTGTGGTGTTTGAAGAAGGGGAAAGACTAAGGTTGACATTACCTTGAACAAGTTTTGGTCCCTCAAAGCTTCATTTTTGCTTTTAAAGCCTATTTCTGAAGCAATTTTCGGGTGTTTTTGGAGCCATTTCGGAGTACTTTCGCACGTAGTTCTCTTCACACAGGTCCAAGAACATCAAGAAGAGTGTTCCTTGTACTTCTCAGATAATAAATATCAACCTTTGGCGCTCTATTTTCAGCCAAACTCGTAAAACTACAGGTTTCTCGAGGGGTTTTCAGTTTTGGTGGGAGCAGTCGCTGCAAATTTATGCAGGTTTTTAAAGCCTAAAACATCAGAGTTGACAGACACTTGCAGGTGTTATTGGCTAGTTTTTGGGCTCTGTATTCAGCCTTTCAGTGTCATTTTACTGCATATATTGAGCACATACACACCATGTACGCTTCTGTGGATACCGCTTATGTACGTCCATGTGGGCATTGATATAGCGGTTACGTTCTTTGCATAAAGCCTTTTACGTTTGATAAAGAGGGTCGTGGTGAGGTTTTCTTAACTACGAAACACCCAGATGTTGGGGTCTCTTCGGTGATGCAGGTGGAAGACTTACCCAGCCTTGCCATAGCAGATGTATGATAGTTGTTCATAGGTGCTCGATAAGCCTAGTTGGCTTCTATTGGGTAACTGATTGTATACAGTGGAGTCAGTGATTCACTATGCAGGTAGACATGTGAGTACTTGCAGTTTTATGATACTTTGACATTGGTCATATGCTAATTTTGCAGAGGATACTCGGGCAAAATTTTTCCAGATTTCTGGTTTAGTCAACTATATAGTGGTCGATTTACTCCTTGATACACTTATTTGTTGGTGTTTGGACTCTTCTAGCTCCATTATCATTCTATTCAGTTCTCTACGATCATGGCATCAGAGGTCTCAGGCACATCCGGTGGATCAGGGTCTAGTGCTAGCGTTCCGAGGAGGAGCTATAACTTGCAGGGCAAAGACCATTTTGAGATCCGAAAATTTGATGGCACAAACTTTGCTCTATGGAAGAATCAGATTAAAGATGTGCTGATTCAAAGAAGGCAATGGAAGCCAGTAAATGGGATTTCAAAGACGCCTACTGACATGGATGAAGATGATTGGGATGAGTTAGATGAAATGGCCAGGTCTACCATTCGCTTGCACCTAGCAGATAATGTTTACTTTACAGTATTAGACTGTGAAAGTGCAGAGGAGCTTTGGAAGAAGTTATGCAATACATATGAAAAAGAGACGGCATCAAATAAAGTATATCTGATGAGAAAATTATACGACCTTCGTATGAAGGACACAGATAGTGTTGCTGCTCATCTAAATGAGTTTGATGCCATATTCTCCCAGTTACAGGCTCAGAAAATGGATATGGACAATGAAATAAAAGCAGTATTGCTGTTATGCACCCTGCCATCATCATGGGATACATTTTGCACAGCTATTAGCAATAGTGCACCAGGTGGTAAACTCGTCTATGATGACATATGTGGAGAACTCTTGAGTGAGGAGATTCGTAGAAAATCTATGGTTGGCACTCAGAGTGGAGATGCATATAATGTTCGTGATTCTTACCAAGGAAAGAATCAACAACGTGGCAGGAGCAAGAACAAGGAAACGAATGGTCAACGGAATAAGAGCAGAAGTAAATCAAGGAAGAGGGATATTGAATGCCATTATTGTCATAAGAAAGGACACATGAAGAAAGACTGTTATGCATTAAAGAATGCTAAAGGTAAAGGACAGAATGTTGATGGGCATGTTAAACACTTACCTGCACCATCTACTTTGACTGTGAAGATTGAAGAAATTAATGCTATTTCTGATGATGCTGATGTGTTGACACTTGATAGTACTGTGCCATCTGAGGCACTTATGGCTGATTCTCTTTCCCACGCCTGGCTGGTAGATTCTGGTGCTTCTTTCCATGTGACACCACATAGAGAATGGCTCTCTAATTATGCAGCAAAGTCTCTTGGTACCGTGAGACTTGGTGACTCTTACCGGTGTGATGTTGTGGGGATTGGAGATGTGGTTGTGCAGTTCATTGACAGTTCAAAATTTACTATGCACAATGTACGCCATGTACCTCAGTTATCACGCAGTTTGATGTCAGTTGGTCAACTTGATGACCTTGGTTACAAGGTGGTCTTCTATGCTCAGTCCTTTCGTATATCAAAGGGCAATATGGTTATTGCAAAAGGAAGGAAAGTTGGCTCACTTTACCCTTTATTTGTATCACAGAAAGAACACTTGTTAGCTGTTACTGAACAGCCTATGGCTTGTATTTGGCATGGTCGTTTGGGCCATATATCTCGTAGTGGAATGGAAAATCTTTCTCGTTCTGGCTACTTACCTGTGTTATCTTTCTCTGATTTTTCATTTTGTGAGCATTGTCAATATGGAAAGCAAACCAGAAATGTGCATAAAACGCACATTGACTCTTCAATTCAGCCTTTAGATCTTGTTCATACAGATGTGTGTGGTCCTATGCCCACTAGGTCCTTAGGTGGTTCTCTTTACTTTGTCACTTTCATAGATGATGCTACTAGAAAAGTCTGGGTATATCCTATCAAATCGAAGGATGATGTATTTCCTACTTTCATAAAATGGCTTGCTTCAGTTGAGACTGAAAAAGGAACTAAGCTTAAGGCTTTACGTTCAGATAATGGGGGTGAGTATACCTCACATGAATCCAGCCTTTTCTGTCAGTGTAGAGGGATTCGTAGAGAGTTTACAGCTCCTTATACCCCAGTACGGAATGGTGTAGCTGAGAGGATGAATAGAACTATTCAAGATAGAGTAGTCTCTATGTTGCATCATGCAAACCTCTCACATGGTTTTTGGGCAGAAGCAGTATTGACTGCAGTTCATGTGATTAACCTTTCACCTAGTACTGCCAAAGGTCTGAAAGTGGCACAAGAGTTATGGACAGGGAAACCACCATATTATGATCATCTTTGAGTTTTTGGGTGTGAAGCATATGTTCATATACCCAAGAATCTTAGACAGAAGTTGGACCATAAGTCAAAGAAATGCATTTTTCTTGGATATGGTCGAGAAGGACAATTTGGATATCGCTTATGGGATCCTGAAACACGGTCAGTGATCAGAAGTAGTGATGTCATTTTTAATGAGTCTAAGATGCATAAACAGCCGATTAAGGAGGTTGAAGTGAGAAGAGTGGTGTTTGAGGATACTAGTCCTCCGGTTAGCATGCATAAAAATGCTACACATAGGGATGTTCAAGAGAATGTCCATTCAGATCAGTCTGCACATGTTCCTGTTCAGCAACCATTGAGACGTTCTGCACGTGTCTCATATCCACCTGATAGAAATGTTGATGGTTTAGATTTTGTTATGCTAACAGATGCCGGTGAGCCCTCTTGCTACAAAGAGGCTATGCAAACAGAGGATCATGTCAAGTGGGAGCGTGCCATGAAGAGTGAGTTGGATTCTATTCACAAGAATGGTACTTGGGACTTAGTAGCTTTGCCAAAGGGCAAGAAAGCTTTACCATGTAAATGGGTATATAAGCTGAAATTCACATCAGATAGTGCTTCTCCAAAATATAAAGCACGACTTGTTGCAAAGGGTTTTAAGCAACAACATGGTGTTGATTTTGAGGAAATCTTCTCTCCAGTGGTCAAGATAACTACTTTGCGCATGTTGCTTGGATTCGTTGCAATGGAGGACTTAGAGCTAGTCCAAATGGATGTGAAAACAGCTTTCTTGCATGGAGATCTTACAGATGAGATCTATATGGAACAACCAGAGGGTTATGTAGTTCCTGGCAAGGAAAGTCTAGTTTGTAAGCTCAAGAAGAGCTTGTATGGACTTAAACAGTCTCCTAGACAATGGTACCAAAAGTTTGATGCTTTTATGAAGTCCCAAGGCTATTCTCGGAGCAATGAGGATCATTGTCTCTACACAAAGAGATGTTCTGATGGCAGCTTGATATGCTTGATACTTTACGTCGATGATATGTTGATTGCTGGGAAGTCCTCTTATGATTTGTCAATTCTCAAAAAGAAGTTGAGTCAGACATTTGATATGAAGGATTTGGGGGATGCCAAACATATTCTTGGCATGCGCATCACTCATGATAGGAGTAAAAGATGCATATACTTGTCTCAAAGTGAGTACATATCCAAAGTACTTCATCGATTCAATATGCAGGGTGGAAAGGCATTGAGTACACCTTTACCCACATATGTGAAATTGAGCAAGGATGACTGCCCCAAATCAGATGAGGAAAAGGAATTCATGACCAAAATTCCCTATCAGTCTGCTGTTGGTAGTCTCATGTATGCTATGGTAGCTACGAGACCAGACATTGCATTTGCAGTGGGAGTTGTGAGCAGATATATGTCTAATCCTGGCAAGAAACATTGGGAAGCGGTCAAAATGATTTTGAGATATCTGAGTGGCACTAAGGACAAGTGTCTATGCTTAGGTAGAGGGAAAGCATCCATTATTGGTTACACAGATTCTGACTATGCTGGTTGTGTAGACAATCGTAAGTCTACATCAGGGTACATTTTTCATTTTGCTGGAGGTGCTATCTCTTGGAGATCTCGTCTTCAAGAATGTACAGCTGTTTCCACCACAGAAGCAGAGTATATTGCAGCAAGTGAGGCATGTAAGGAAGCATTGTGGCTTTCTCGTCTTGCTTGTGATATGGGTTTGCCTCAGCATGTACCTCACTTGCTCAGTGATAGTCAGAGTGCCATTGCTTTGGCTAAGAATCCGGTCTATCATGCAAAGACCAAGCACATTGACGTGAGGTATCACTTCATTAGAGATTGCTTAGCCACTGAGAGCATTATTCTTGAGAAGGTTCACACTCGAGATAATGCTGCAGATGCTTTGACTAAAGCTCTACCACATGATAGCTTTCGACACTGTTGTCACTTGATGGGGGTTACTTGATTCTTGATCTTACGCAGTCACTTGTATATTGTGTAACATGCCCATCAGGTGGGAGGTATAGTTTGTATACTTACACTCAGGTATTCTTTATCATTCTTTCTTTTTTCTCCCATAGTTACTCTGGCCATATTGGCCTTTAGTGGGAGATTGTTACCGTTAGTGTCCATGTGAAAGGCCAAATGGCCACCGGACACTTCTTTGTATATGTTCTTTAATAAAACATATAGTGGCCTGGTCAGTCACAGACTGTAAGTTCGACCGCATTTGTAAGACCTAAGAAGTCTGTCTTCGTGCTCCCTGTGTACTGCGTTTTCTGCGTATTCTACAACCTCTGTGCGGAGTACTGTGTGGCGTCAGGAGCTCGGTTTTCTACTCCGAGCATATCGTCGTGGAGCTCTCGAGAAGGAGAGTGCAGTGTGGTGCATCGCCATCGAAATACTTCACTATCTGCCCAAAGTGCAAAAGGTAAGAATCTAGGCCATTGTTTGATGTCACCATTACATGCTTTAGATATGGCTTTCACAATAGGTGGATGCCCTCTCTCTATTTTACCATTAGCCTCTGGATTATATGCAGTAGTGAGAGACAAACGAATACCGAGATGTTCAAAGAACTCTTTGGCTTCTCTCACATTTAACTCTCCACGATCGGCAACCACTTTCTCTATGTACCCAAAGCGACTTATGACATCTTCAAGCAAGAATTTGCAAACATTGTAAGTGGTCTTAGATCGTAGTGAACGTCCCTCTACATGATTAGTTAGGTCTTCTCTTGCAAGTACAATGTAACGCATTTTGTCAATACCTTTAGGCATAGTTACAAGATCTACTACCCACTTATAGTGAATACATGGTGGATAAGTAGGATGCAATGGATCTCTCTATTTGACTGATGAATGAAGTTGACAAGTAGAACATGTAGAAACATAGCTACTAATTTCAACATACATCCTAGGCCAATAATAGGTACTTCTAATTTTTTCATACGTTTCAAAAAATCCTTTATGACGTGCCCATAATGTCTCATGCATTTCCTTCATTACTTGCAATTGAAGACCTCGTTTTCCTAGGACTCATTGTGGATTCTAAACCTTACCCTTAGCATGTCTCCAAAGATAACCGTTACATAGGAAAAAGTTATAAGCTCGTTTCCTAATGTTACGTAATCTATACGTAGTCCAGCTAGGTAATGGTTGTAGTGTACTCAAATACTTTCCTATGTCTCTTCATTCATTTTCGTACTCAAACTCATGAAATTTCTCATACTCGTATATACATGGAACATCGTCAACTAAGTTCACATTCTTTATTAGATTACTTTCAAGATCATCATCAAATCTAGCTCTCGATAACATATCAGCAATTGGGTTTATCTTACCTAAAATATAAACTAACTCAAGATTTATGAGCTTAATATATGAGATCCATCTAAGCATGGCTATATCAAGAGATGAACAATTGGATATCATTCCAATGAGAGGTAAACAATCAGTCTCAACTTTGACATTTACACCAATGAAATATTCTTTGTCTATTTTCAAAGTTGTTACCATACCCCATAGTTCTCGTTTGATCTGTGGATATTTTCGTTGTGTTTCATGTAAAATTTTGGTACCAAACCTAATTGCATATCTATTCCCTTCACTATCATCTTGACTTATGACCCAACCTATACCAATAGGACTAGTAGCAACAATCAATATAATAGGTTTGTTAGCAGAATAGTCTACACGATTAAGGATGGGAGCTTCAAGCAATAATTTCTTCAATTTACGCATAGCTTGAGTGTGTTTGTCAGTCCAAATAAAATATTGTTTCTTCCTCAACAAGTCATAGAGACAATCAACAACATGAGCAAAGTGTGGGATCCAAATAACATAAAAGATGCAAGCACCAAGAAATATGTGTACCTCACTCACGATGTTACATGTTTCAAAAATCTTGCTAATGGCATCAACTTTTTGTGGGTATGGCTTTCGACCATAATGACCACATAAATGTCCAACAATAAGAACGTCGTTGACACCAAAAACAGGTTATTCTATGGAAAATATGAGACCTACTTCTTCAAATCGTTGAAATATTCTTTCACAATCAGAGATATGGTCAAGAACAAATTTATGACATCTAGATGAATCTAAAGTAATGTCCTTTGCACGTTCCTCACTCCCTTTAATTGGAATATCATCAATGAATGGCATGGTTATATGAGGGGTAAAATCATGTAAGACCATATTCATAGCACTCATCATATGAGCCACAGAATTAGTCGCTCCTTGAGGTAAAGTACACATTCGCACTAAGCCTAAAGGAGTTTTCATTGTGGTTATGTCACGAGTATCAATTGCTAATTAGAATTGGTCATGTCCAGAATATAAATCACCCATTGAATAGATAGAATGTCCTGAAAATGATTCAGCAAACACATCTACAATGAGTCCTGTTCCTACATTCCATATGGTGACTTTATTAACAGGTTGGATATCTTGAATAAAACGTAGTTTCCCATTCTTTTTAGGCAGAGTGAACCATCAATTTGAGTAAGGTGCAAGAGATGGCTCTAAAATTCTCATGCTTATCTTCTCTTTAAGTACTTTCATTAGCTCAGGTAAGTGATCCTTTGGAACTGGTATAGGGCGAAGATTCCATGGAATATGTGGAATAGTAAAGATTATCATCGGTGCAACTAGCTTAGGATCTATGCAACCAATCTCATGAGGATACATAGTAAAGGCTTTTCCATGGCTACGTATGACTCTCAAATTTATCTCTCTCTGTTGGCTAATGAAATTCATCATCTCTACCAATTTTCACCTATTTGATTGTCTCATCCGTGAATGTATGTCCTATGTTTTTCTTATCCCAAAGAATTGGATCATTTTTCACATCAATAATTTTTTCCTTACTTCCTTGGGGTAATGGTTGAGCTATGGGTTTGTTTTTTTGTTGACAGTTTTTTACTTTGTTTCAACTAAGGCATCATGTGTTTGGTTAAATTTTGAGCACTTGTCAACATTGAGAGCATATTCTTGGATAAGAGCATACTCATCAAGGGAAGAAAATAGAATAATATGGGAATTAGAATTTTGTTGAAGACATAACTCTAACTCCTCAAGAGTAGAGAAACAATGAGATGTTTTAATCACATGCTCAATGTTCTCATCATGTTCCATGATTTTGTTGTTTTTATAATTTTTTTGGGTTTTTTGGATAAAAGACTTGGACAATTGACTCTTATGAAGAAAATCTAATCTAGAATGTGGAAAACAAAGTGACAAACTATTGTACAGGTTGGTTGGATGCGAGATTTCAAACCAATATCCACTGTTGTCCCGCGCAACAATGGATTATATCTGAATTTTTGATCATATGTAGCTCCAAACATGAATCGAGGTGCAGAATCACTACAAGCATGCTCATGGCCCTGAGTAACAATAGGTTTCTTTCTAATTGACAATCGATTCCTAGGATGATTCACTCCTACCATCATGACTTTGAAGTGATTGCATTCCATCCTTAGACTTAAATCTAGCATAGGTAGACCCATCATCCATGGCTTTAGTTTCCGTACGACTCTCACAAATCAAGGGTTGACCTAAGAGAACTTCATAGGAGCAATTATCTTGAATAAAAAAGTGAAACTCTTCTGTGATTCCTCCTATGGATATGGGCACACTAGCACAAGCTCCATACAGTGTACCTACACCATTATCTGCAATTCTCATGTGCCATCCACAATCTTTATCTATGGGCCATCGAAACTTATCATAGAATTCTCTTGAAATCACATTGATTTCGGAGCCTTAATCTACTAATGCATTTACAGTGATAGTGTTCTTATCATTTCCTATTTTAACATGCATCTCTGATGTACCTCTAGACCAAGATTTTCTTTTAAAGTGACTTTCAGGATTGTTTTCATGATTTTCATGATAAGGTTGAATAGGTCCTAAGAAATTTTTATTAACATTTACTTCATCATCATCAAAGCCTTCTTCATCAGATTCATCAAAGTTTAAGGCTTCATTCATAGCTTGATCTTGATCTAGAGAATCTTGCATCTTAGTATCTAGATTAAGCGGAAACCTCTTCCTTTTAATTAGGCCGATAAAGTTATCTTAAAAAACAAGCTTTGCAATAGAGAAAACTTGTTCTACAGAGATAATCACTTGACTCTTAAGCAAAATGTCATCTAAAATCTCCATAGGATCTATTTTTCTCTCAATTTCTCAAATCAAAATGGCTTTAGGTTTTCTCTTTGGTTTCTTTTGTTTTTGCTTAGGATCTTGTTTTTGTTCATGCCCTCTGAGATTTGTTTTCGAGTCACTCTTCTTTCACTAGGCTCAACTTCATCTCTTTTTCGTTTTTCTTCTACATTGGATATGTGAGAAATAAGAGATTGATCTTCTATCGGTGACTCCCAAGCCGTTATCCTCCTAATCTCATCTCGTGCTCTTACTAAAGCCTCTATGGAAAAGTCAACTTCCTTTGTGGGTTTACTTGATTCTGCTTGTTGTTCATCAAGAGCTTCTAGTTTCACTCCTCTAGTTCCTACATCCGTTATGGTTATATTTTCATAGTGTTTTTTCATTCCTCCCTTACCATAATTTCCTTGCAAAGGTAGCCTAGATCGATAGTCACAGATTTTCTTATCTATGTCTATTACTAGTCGTTGCTCCTTAGCAGCATTGGATAGTTCACAATCTCTCAAAAAGTGCTCTAATGAATCACACCAAGGACACCTACGAGGACCACACAAAAAACCATTTTGATTTTGAGGATTTTGATTGACTTGTGGTGGGAAATTTTGAAATTGAGGATTTTGTTGATAAGGTATTTCTTGAACAGGATAATTAGGATTTTGATAAGGTAATTGATGTATTTGAGGAGATTGGGGAGCAACATGTGGTACTTGAGGTTCAAGAGGAGCTTCCATAGTATATGGTTGATGATTTTGAAAATTTTGATTTCGAGGATTTTGAAAAGCTATTTGAGAAGCTTTAGGATACATGTTTTGATGCATTTGAGGATTTTGCACATGAGGATGAGGATTTTGCATTGAAGGATTATGCTTGGAGGAACTTGATATGCTTGAGTAGGAGCTACTTATGGATTTTGATTGGGAGCTATAACATGTTGATTAGGCTCTTGAAAAGACATTGGGTTCATTTGATTTTGGAAAGTTTTGGTGTAATTAGATTGTAAAGCATCTATAGTCTTGGCCAAATTGGATTGTGTAGCAATAAGACTTTCCATTTGCTTAGTGAGAATTTCCACTTGAGATTGTTCAACTACACTTTTATTTGGCTCTACTTTAAAACCTTGAGTAGGCTCTATCATTTGAGGAATAGGAGTAGAGTCAAAACGCATAGCATGGGATTTTTCTCTTACTTTCTCCTTAGTTTGTGGAAAGCTAGCTTGAGGAAGACCATAGCACTTATCCGGCTCTTCTAATCATCATTCAACTTCCCTATGAGTTTTAAGATGAAGAAGCTTAAAATTAAACACAAGATCAGGTTCCAAAGTTATCTTATCCTCATCAGGAAGTTGGTCATAGCGTATAATATACTCATTTTATAAGTGAGTAATAGAGCTACTAGGCTTTGAGGAATTGACCCATCGTAAGAATCCATCCCGATTATGTTAGCTATAATCTTCAAGATAGAATTCTTTGAGCATCTGCTTTATAAAATCACTCCAACGAAGAGTATCATCTTAAGTAACACGTTTTATGATAGAGCTATCAACAATTCGCTCAAAGAATGATATCAAAAGATCTTCAGGAAGACCAAAAATCATAGCTTGCTCTTCAAACAAATCTAAGTAGCTTGTAATGTTGATGCCATTGAATTTTCCCTTCTCTCTCAACATAGAAGAGACAATTGTTTGGCCTTGTTTCTCAAAAATAAGGGATTTGAATCCTTCCTCCATCTTACGTGAATAAGCGAGTGATGCACGATGTTCTAGATCTCTCACAAATGCATTTACTTCCTGACGAAGATGTGCACGATATTGTGAGAAATCTAGTGTAACACTCAAGAATGATGATGATGATATGATGAGGATGAAAAATATGAAACAAAAATTATGGATCACAACCTCCCAACAAGATCAGAAGCAACTGGGAGGAAGTGTTTCACGTTGGGTTCAAATGTGGAGGTGATCGCAATGTAGGTGGATCGGGTACGATCGTGGCACACACAGGGTGTATGAAGTTAATGGATGTTGGAAGGTTTAAGGATGTGAAAGTGAAATTAATTTTGAGTATGGAGAAGAGAGAGATGTTGAAATGATTATGGGAATGGTAATGTAGGAGAGCAAGTTAGATTCATGAGCATGAATGATAAGAATGAAAGAGAACCATACACAAGAATCAAATTTGGAAGGAATAATGATCCATTGAAGGAGCTTCTTAAACACTTCCTAATTCTAATCCATATGCATAGTCTTCTTTGGCTGATATGTATGCATGACGAGAATAGATGGAATTCTTACACGTAAATTAGTTTCAAAAGGAAAATGGTCCAATATTAGAGCTTCTTATACACTTTCAGAAAGTAATCAATATGTATGGGTATGTATGGATTATATGCATGCAAGTGAATTATGATGATGGAGTTTAATCACAAGCTTAATGAAACATCCTCACTGGTTCAAGGCAATACTGTGGAGCCTTCTCACGCATAGAAGAAAATAGAAGACATGTAAAAATACTGAAGAGACTGAGAGACAAGAGACAAGAGACAAGTGACAATTTACATGAATTAAAATGATTTGAATTAAGATACATGTATAAGATCGTCGTGATACGTCAAGCTAAGCAATCTACTGATCAAAGGTGGTTCCAACCCTCAAACCATGAGAGTTCAATCGAATGTCACACGTAAGAAGATGAGTTCCACTTCATTGATCCTATGTATATCTAGGCTCATAACGTCTAACTAAAGAATTCTAAGAGTCATTAAAACCAGCTCTAACTCACTCACACACTCCACTGAGGGTGAGACAAGATAGAGATGCTGGTTTCAAGAGCGTATCCTAGATTGGAGTTCTAACTTAAATTTGAAACTAGGTACTATACTCATACTAGCCCACCTTGGATCCTCACTCCCTCAACCGAGGGTGATCGTCTCAAGGAAACATTAAGCTAGCAAGAGCCCTATGGATGCCTAACCATGATGCTGTAGGAGTTTGGAGGGGGGTTTATATAGTTTTTTGAATGAATTTGGGCCCTTGGATCTAGAGAAATCAACTCTCAACTCTAGGATCACTACTTTCGATTACAACTGTTTGATTAATCAAATCAATGGCTTAGAATTGTTCTTTCTATCAAATCAATGGCTTAGAATTGTTCTTTCTATCAACTCTAGGATCACTACTTTCGATTACAACTGTTTGATTTTTTTTTATTGAGCAAATAAAGTGGAAGACAGTTCTTATCATGGAATTAATTAATAATATTGCGGACACGCTGTAGCCTTTAGGACACTTTAGCGCCCTTGCCCTTTATGGTTTTCTTTACGATAGGCATTTTTCACATTTGAGATTAAATATAAAAACGAAAAACCCCAGGAGTGAAATTTAGGCACCTTCGTTCTCCACCATTGGATCTGGGGATGATCTGGACCGTCGGATCAGTGTTGACATCAATTCGGATAAGATATGCCAGTATTTTTAGAGAAACGTTGCATTATTGATCTTTAACTGTCAAAAAAGTCTTCTTTGATGAAAAAAACTCGTGGATTGTCCTTTCTTTAAGGATAAGTTCATCTCCACCCTCGAATATGAGCTCATCTTGATGGTACAACATGGCTTAATCAGCTTTCACCATGTGGCAGCCCTTCAACCCTTCAATTTGCTTAAACAAGAAAACTCTGATGACCTTGAAAACTAGACTTTGTGCTCTTTGACCCTCCAAAAAGGCTTTGATGAAGATGAAACTTTGTAGGACTATGTTTCCAAAGATCTCCTTCAGGAATATGGAGAAAAAACTTTTATCTAAATCTGCCTTATACAAGTTTGACTACATTTGGAAACTTGCAAGGTGGCATTAAGGTGTCTAAGAAACTCTGATAGCCTTGAAACTTTGTACAAATATGTAGCCACATACTGTCTTTATACATGCCAAACCATATGGCTAACAAAAATTCCTATACAAGATTTGTAGGGTCTAAGTGGAAAAATGACATTTTTTATAAAATGCACATGCCATATCAATGTGCTAGAAAATCCATTTTCATGTGAAATTTGGGCTATAGACTGCTTTTGATAGGCTTAACAAGTATATGAATTTTCATATGATTTGGGGACATTGAATTTTTGCCCTAATTTCAAAAGTTTGACCAACTTTGACCGCTACCCTGGATTTGCTCGATTTCTTCCAAAAGTTTGCATGTAAACTCCCTCTAACATCCTTGATGGATCTTGGACTCGTTAGGGAATTCTGGCTACCTTCACCGAATGTGTTTCCTGTAGGCCTTCATGAGTGAGGGACGAGAAAAAATCTTGACGACACGGAACCCTGTTTTTCATGCGAGAACAAAGCATATCGAGGTAGATTATCACTTCATCAGAGAGAAGGTATTGGGAGGTGATATTGATCTTGTTTATGTGAGAACAAATGAGCATGTTGTTGATATTACATGTTTCAGTTGCTAGTGTAAGCACCTCAAAGTCTAGTATACATTTGGCAGAAGTCCACAAGGTAACTTTATTCCACTTTTTGAGATACATTCATTTTTTTGTATCAAGGTATTTTGGTCTGGTCATGGCTAAATGGAGTGATTTATTTTGTGTGATTGATGAGGATAAGTTGGATGGTACCAATCACCCTCTATGCGATATATGATGTGTCATGTATTGGTAGCAAAAGGACTGTGGAATATTGTGTAGGGTATAAAAATCATCCTACCACACCTACAAATACAAGTATTGAAGATCATGTGGATGGCATTGAAGATGATGTTCTTCAGGTTGTTGTTCATGTTGTGGTTCCTACTAACCCATTGCAGAGCAAATTTGTTGGGATGACACAGATGCTAAGACACGTTCATTGAAAGCATTGTCTATCAAATATTTCATTACTCCTCACATTCACTCATTCAAGAAAATGGAAGCTTCAGATACACTTACCACCCTATACCATGCAAGGAATGAGGCTCATGTTGCTTACCTTCAAAAAGAGTTTGAGAGTGAGCACATGAATGAAGGAGATTCCATGGATAGGTTTTTGACAAAGAGCAAAGATTTGAAGGAGTACTTGATTTATGCTGATGAAGTCTTTGTGAGAGAGTTCACTTGAGCACCCTATTCTATATGGTTGTCAAGATTCACATCAGAGTTTTGCTTCTACTCTTTGACTCATGATGAAAGGCAATCCAAATGCCTTAACATTTGAGGAGTTAGACTTTGTTTTGTTGGAGGAAGATCCGTCTAGGTAAAATAGGTCCATTATGCATATTGGGAATCAAGATTTGTTGGCTAGCCAAAAGGACAAAGATTTGCAGGCATCTCTCTCTCTTGGACTAGTGTTATGTTGTCACATGCAGAGGATCTCTACTTGTTAGATGTCTAACCTTTCAATAATGCACCGATGATTCATGCATTAATGATCAGCAAACAGCCGATATGCTTTCTTAAACAAGTCACGCGATATTGAAGAACGGTATGCAACAGAAGAAAGCTATGCTTAGAGTGATCTTTTACCATATGAGCAGGACTAACGCATTCCCTGTTTCTCGGATCCTTATCATTAACGCACAGATTATTCCATCATAAAAGACTGTTCATAAAGATGCATTATTAAGTTTCTTTGAGCATTTCTGTGTCAATTTCACGAGGAACAGTTGGATGGCTTCTACGGAACAGCTGAACGATACGTGTGCTTTCGGTGTCCATCGTTTCCTTTCCCTTGTTCTGATTTTGATTTGACTACTCTCAGGGACCGAAAGAGCATGGAGCAGCTGGACCACAATGCTAGAAATAATGCCTGATTCTTGTCTATCACCCTGCCATGAACCGACATCTGTAACGCAGGGTACGTCTGGAAATGTATTAATATGTAACGCACGTATGCAGGTTCGCAATAACACAGAAACGACATTTCCAGTGGCGATCGTCAGACAATTAGTTCTTTGCTCACGCGACACCGTTAATACACATTTGCACGTACCCTAAAATGGCGAGAGTCCAGCAGAATGTAACAGAGACGGCGTGGAGCTACCTAGTCAGACTTCAATTGCTTGGTAAGCGAGGAGAAAGTAAACCTTCAAATTTTTATGGACATACGGTAGGGACTGTTTTAAACAATGTTTCAATTCGCTGTTTTAGGGATCCCTATAAACGTATTACAGCTTGAGGGTGAACTCGGCAGCTCTTTGCTGATAAGCCATGGAAAGAAGCTCCTGCACAAGATTCAGCTTCCTGCGGACGCCAATGTTGCTGGAGCTAAGGCTACGTGGTGTAGTAGCAATTCGACTCTGGGCGTCGAAGTTCCGAAGTCGAACGCGATTAAATTTCGCCCTGAATTAGCCTACAAACCGGTCGTTCCGATGTCGCAGGCGGTGCAAGTCATAAACCCCCTTCGGGCTCCTCCACCGGCAACTATAACGTTAAGCATGCCCTATTACGAAGACCGATCACATATATTACACATGATGTAACTATGCCTTCACCAGTCGTTTCGTACATATCTAAATGTATAGGAAAACTAATCTGACTAAAGATCATGAAATAGATATGCAGAAATGAGTTTGAGGCAGATCAATGTTCCAACACGGAAACGCCCAGCATCTCTGTAAGGGCACGCTCAACGCTGCCTTAAGTCTGTCAATAATGTTTCTAGTACCCATCTTCGGAACTTAAAACATGGCTTAACTCTCTCTCTCTCTCTCTCGCGCGCGCGCTTTTCCTCATCGAGGCGGATTTACAGTACGTGCTTCCTCATTCAGATGAATGGCATCAGTCTGTCAATACTTTCTTTACCCATGTTCGGAAATAAAAGCATGGTTTACCTTCTCTCTATCTCTCTCTTAAAGCACAATTGAGGACGTGAATTGTGACTCGATTAAGCGTGCTGTTCATAATATTAGAGCAACACAGTGGAAAAATATTAAGATCGCAGTTGTACAATCTCCATCCTTAAATAGAGTTCAAGCTATGACGCTAACTTGTACAACACTTTGCTACTAGACAATCTGCATTGATATTCCCTTCGGTATTCCCCAAAACAAGTCGCACTTGTGTGAGTTCGTGTGCATGTCTTCGCATGAGTTCATACCCCCTCTACTGCACTGCTATTCATTGTATACATCTCAACCTAACTGTGTCTTACAAGAGCCTTCTCTCTCTCTTTCTTTCTCTCTGTGTGTGTCAGTTCGTGTGCATGTCTTCGCATGTGTATGTGTTTCTGATCGAGTTCGTGTGCATGTCTTCGCATGAGGATGCGTTTCTGTGTTTTAGTGACGATGGTTAACGTAAAGTTTTTCTCTCTCTCTCTCTATATATATATATATATATATATATATATATATATATATATATATATATATATATATATATATATATATATATATATGTGCGGTTTTCTTCTATAGAATTAGTACAATTTTGAGTGGATCATGATGTTATTTCATATAGCTTGGCACTTCCTTATACATGAGTGCCAGCTACTTGTTCACTGCATCACTCTCAAGGGGTATTTGTTGATATATTTAGGTAGTGATGCGTGTGAACACTCTAGAAGTGCCGGGACACTTTTTTCCCTCTTTAGGAGGGTTTTTTCCCCTGGCTTGTATATACGCCTATTGTCTTAATGGGCTACTTATCATTGTACATTCTCTAGTAATACTTTCGGTCTTGTGTGTTGTGCTCCAAGCTTCTTCGTCTCCCTTGTGTTGTTCCTGTGCTTCTGCAGATGTCTAACTCCAACATATATTGCACTTGTTGTATTCTTGTTTTTAGGACATTCTAGTACATTCGTTTTTATGTAATAGAAGAAGAAGAAGATCATTTTTCCTTGCCTCAATCTGTATATGTGCTTCTCCTTGAGAGTGAGAGTGTATGTGTGAGCTCTCTTCCTTATCTCGTTCCTTGTGACATCCTTCACCCTGCTCCGGCCATAGTATGAGATGTTGAGATATCAAGCTCAACATGTGATGATCCAGGATGAAACGTATCAGTTTTTGGTTTCTATGACATGTATAGTGGTCACCTCGATATATATCAAGGTTACTTCATTCAACTTTATTAGATTTATCTACCGAGAGTGATGGCACATTTGTTTCTTGCCAGTTCACTCATTCGTGGACATTAGTGTTTTCCTTATATACTCGTCTTTATATATTGCACTTGTTGTATTCTTGTTTGAGGTCATTCGTGTCCATTCCTTATTATGTAATAGATGATGAAGAAGAAGAAGATCTTCTTCCTTGCCTAAATCTATGTGTGTGCTTCTCCTTGAGAGTGAGTGTGTGTCTATGAGCTCTCTTCCTTATCTCCTTCCTCGTGACATGGTATCAGAGCGAGCGTGGTTGTAGAGAGCTCGTGGAGAAGGCGACGGTGAAGAGTAGGCAGCAAGGCATGGAGAAAATGCAATTCATAAATTACCTCCATTTGCTACGAAAATCCGCGTGAAGGTAGAAGACCTCAAAATATTTTTGGAGCCATCTCGACCTCTGTTTTGAGCCCGCAAGGTGGGGCCCATAGAAAAACCATGTCATTTTCAAAAAATGTAGCTTGCATTGTGTTCGGAAACACTCATATATTCCTGATCCAAAATTTCAAGCGATTTCATGTACTGTTGATACACAAAGACTCTGTTTTTTTTAGATCGAATTATCATGTCATAGTGCAACAGTGTTGCTTATAGTGTTTTGTAGTGTTGTGAATGAGTCAGCTTATGAGTGATAAGGTGGACAAGAATAACTTCCATGCTTGGAGATTCAGAATGACGAATTTCCTGATGGGCAAAGGATATTGGAAGTAGATCAAGGAGCACGAAAGGTACTCGCTATCTGTTAGCATACAGGATAGCATGATTGGACACATACAGGATGCCAAGACTCCAAAAGAGGCTTATAATAGTTTGGTCACATTGTATGAGACAATACAAAGGCACGGAAGTTGCAACTCAAGAATGAGCTGCATACATTGGGGAAGAAGCGCATGTCAGTAAGTGACTAAACCTTGAAAATCAAAAGTATGTGTGAGTCACTTTCATCTATTGGCGTGAATGTAGATGATGATGATAAGGTGGAAGTGTGTGTGCGTGGTTTAGGAGCTGCATATAAGCAGTTCAAAACTTCTATACAGACCAGGGAAAATATTCAAAATTTTGTTGATCTAGTATCTATGCTGATTATTGAAGAAACGAATCTTGGTGAGGATTCAAACTCCCAAGGAAAATCTAGTTCTGAACAAGTATTCTACTCTAGTAGAGGAAGGGGCAGAGGTAGAGGTTTTGGAAGTGGAAGAGGAAATAGTAACCAAGACCAAAGTCAACAACAAAATCATGTAGGAGGAAGATGACAATTTGGATGCAGGGGGAGCCAAAGAGGCCGCAAAAACTTCCAAAGAAATGATTCAGGTAATGACAATAAAGGATGTTGGAATTGTGGTAAACCTAGACACTTTGAACGTGATTGTAGGTTGAAGAATCAAAATAACAGAAGGCTGTAGAATAACTATGCATCCACAAGTGTAGAGGATTTTGAGAAGTCGTTATTGGTTCAACATCACATGATGAATACGATGTCTACTGGTGTTTCAAAATCAAATGATAATGTCTAGTATGTTTATTGAGGTGCTTCAAATCACATGACCAGTCATGCTGAATGGTTTAGTACTTTGCAGAAATTGCTAGTTCCTGGATATGTTGAAATAGGTGATGGCACATCACATCCTATTGAGCATATTGGAAACAGGCTTTTGTTGGACAAATGGTTGACTAGGGATTACAAGCCAGGTTCAATGTTGATGGAGTATATGTAAAAGAGTACAAGCAGGATGGATGATTGATTGCCAAAGGAAACAAAGTGGGTAGGATGTTCACCTTAAATGTGAAGATTCCTGAAATGAATGGAGCCATGTTTGCAAAAGGTGCAGGAGTTATTGCAAATATAGAGATGTGGCACAAACAGATTGGACATGCAAACTTGCAAAGGCCAAAATTGATGTTGTCAAAGGAGATTATCCATGGACTACCAAATTTCAAAGTTGCAGAAATGCAAAAGATATGTGCACCATGTCAATTCGGTAAACAATCAAGAGCATCATTTCCACATGACAAGCATGTTAGTGAGAATGTACTAGACGTAGTACATAGAGATGTTTGGGGTCCAGCAAAGACCACATGTATGGGTAGTTGGAGGTTTTATGTTACTCTCATTGATGACCATACACACAAAGTATGGGTATATTTCATGAAAGAGAAGAGTGAGATGTTCTCTCACTTCTAGAATTTTAAAGCTATGGTGGAAAAGCAGACCGGGACGTACATTTAGACATTGAGATCTAATGGAGGAGGTGAATACATGTCAAACAAGTTCAACAATTCTCTAAAAAATCATGGAATTCGGTGTCAGTTTTCATGCAGGTAAACATCACAACAGAATGGCATTGCTGAATGCAAAAATAGATATATTGCAGAAATAGAAAGAGCCTTGATGGCTGAGAAGAATATGCCTTATTGTTATTGGGCAGAAGTTGTGCATATTGTTGTGTACATTATGAACAGAACTCCGAGTGTTGTTGTACATCAAGTTACAGCTGAAGATAAGTTTACAGGTAAAAAGCCAAACTTAACACATCTAAAAGTTTCTGGCTCTATTGCATATGTACATGTCCTACATGAATTGAGGATGAAGCTTGATCCAAAAGCACAAAAGTGTGTCTTCATTAGATACTCCCCTGAGCAAAAGGGATATAAAAGTTATAACCCACTCACACGACATGTAAAGGTGAGCAGAGATATGCTATTTGATGAGGTGTCAAGCTTCTATGCAGATGCCAAAGAAGGACTGAATCTTGAACCAAATGATAAAGAAAATGCTAAAAGTTTAGCTGGAAAATCTCAAGTTTTGAGTGGACTAGATGTATCACAAAGAAATAGTTCCAACTTAAATCCATCGAGTGGAAGATTGTGTGGAAATTTCACTCCAAAAAATTCATCAAATACATCCAAGAAAGGTAAAGAAAAGCTTTCTGATGGTCATGTACAGGTTTTGAAGATGTGGAGGGAGATTCAAGCGGTTTAGAGAAGAGTCTTGATGAGGAACTTGGATTGCCCTTTGTGAAGACTCGAGGAGTAAGAAAGGCACATGTAGATGATACAAGGTGAAGTGACCCAGCACCAAGAAGATCTAGGAGGATGTGGAATTCAGTGCAACGATTGACGTATGATAGTTATATGGCTCGTCATTGTGCCTACATGACAAGTATTACAAGATGCTAAACCTTCTTGCTTTGACGATGCAATCGGAATTGAAGATTGGGAAAAAGCTATGGATAAGGAGATGGCTGCACTTTATGGAAATGACACACGGAAGCTGGTTTCATTGCCACAAGGAAAGAAACCCATAGGCTGCAAATGGGTTTACAAGGTAAAGCATAATGCTGATGGTAGCATAAGCTGGTATAAAGAAGGATTGGTAGCTAAAGGATATGCACAGACATATGGCATTGATTATGAGGAAACATTCAGCCCTTTAGCTAAAATGTCTACCGTTAGAACACTTGTTGCATTAGCTATAGCAAATGGATGGGCTTTGCATCAAATAGATATGAAGAATGTTTTTCTACATGGTGAGTTACAAGAAGAAGTATACATGGACGAGCCACAAGGATATGAAGATTTAAAGCACCCAGAATATGTTTGCAGGTTGCAAAAGGCATTGTATGGGCTGAAGCAAGCGCCTCGTGCATGGCATGTAAGAATTGTTGATTACTTTACCACCATTGGGTTTTCTATGTGTGATGTAGATCATTCACTATATGCAATGAAGGGTGATGATGGCATCACAATTGTGGCTATCTATGTTGATGACCTAATTGTAGGTGGTGATAATGAAGAAAACATGAAAGAGGTAAAACAACTTCTTATGTAGGAATTTGACATGAAAAATCTTGGTGTGCTTCATTACTCCTTGGGCATTGGGTTTATACATATAGAAATAGGTTTATGGATGTCGCAAAGGCAATATGCCTTTAATATGCTACAAAAGTATGGTATGGCTGATTGTAAGCCCATTTTTCTACCATTAGATCAGAATTTGAAGTTGGATACCACATGAGGTGAAGCATTGGAAAATGCTACTATGTACAGGAAAATTGTGGGAAGTCTTATATATCTCACAATTACAAGGCCTGATCTAAGTTATACTGTTGGACTTGAAAGTTAGTTTATGCAGGTTCCCAGGAAGCCACATTTGGAGGCTCTGAGGTGCACTCTATGTTATGTGAGTGCTACTTGGATTATGCATTGTTTTATGATTTTTTCGTTTCTCTAACATGTATAGTGGTCACACCGATATATGTCAGGGTTACATCATTCAGCTTTATTAGATTTATCTACCGAGAGTGATGGCACATTTGTTTTTGGCCAGCTCACTCATTCGTGGACATTAGTTTTTGCCTTATGTACTAGTCTTTATATATTGCACTTGTTGTATTCTTGTTTTAGGTCATTCTTGTACATTCCTTTTTATGTAATAGAAGAAGAAGAAGAAGATCTTCTTCCTTGCCTCAATCTATGTGTGTGCTTCTCCTTGAGAGTGAGTGTGTGTGTGTGAGCTCTCTTCCTTATCTCCTTCCTCATGACATGAGAATCGCACCAAAATTGGTGAGCATATTTAAGGCAATTAGGAGTTCAGAATAGATTTGCTATGTGGTGTTGAAATCACAATCTAAGCATATTCTGAATGCACTATGGTTATGCGTTTGCATGCAATTTTGTCTTCTTGTGCCAAACATATATACATGTTTCAGTTGCTACTCTAAGCACCTCGAATTCTGCTATACGTCTGGCAGAAGTCCACAAGGTAACTTTATTCTGCTTTTTGAGATACAATCAATTTCTCTATCAAGGTATTTTGGTCAGTCGTCATGGCTAAAAGGAGTGATTTATTTTGTGTGGTTGATGAGGATAAGTTGGATGGTACCAATTACCCATTATGGGCATATATAATGTGTCATGTATTGGTAACAAAAGGACTGTGGAATATTATGTAGGGTGTCAAAAAACATCCTACTACACCTACAAATACAGTTATTGAAGGTCATGTGGATGGCATTGAAGATGATGTTCTTCAGGTTGTTGTTCGTGTTGTGGTTCCTACTAACCCATTGCAGAGAAAATTTGTTGGGATGACATAGATTCTAAGACACATGCATTGAACGCCTTTTCTATCAAATATTTCATTACTCCTCACATTCGCGCCTACAAAAAATGGAAGCTTCACATACACTTTCCACCTTATACCATGCAAGGAATGAGTCTCATGTTGCTTACCTTCAAAAATAGTTGGAGAGTGAGCACATGAATGAAGGAGATTCCATGGACAGGTTTCTGACAAAGATCAAAGATTTGAAGGAGTACTTGATTTTTGCTGATGAAGTCTTTGTGAGAGAGTTCACTTGAGCACCCTATTCTGTATGGTTGTCCAGATTCACATCAGAGTTTTGCTTCTACTCTTTGACTGATGATGAAAGGCAACCCAAATGCCTTAACATTTGAGGAGTTAGTCTTTGTTTTGTTGCAAGAAGATCCGTCTAGGTAGAATAGGTCCATTATGCATATTGGGAATCAAGATTTGTTGGCTAATCAAAAGGACAAAGATAAATGGAGCTCATCTACAAGTAAGCAAAAACCTACTAATTCAGCAGAATCAAAGAGGGATGACAAAGATGAGAAGAAAACAAAAAAGCAGAACTTTTTTTACAAATATTATAAAGGAAATGATCATGTCATAAAGAGTTATCCAAAAGTGGGTGCAAAAGAGGCAAAGAAAAAAGAGGCTGGAATGGTTTTTATAGAGGCCTCTACACCCAAATCAAAGTCTTCACATCTTGTGTAGAATGAAGAATGGGCATTTACTAATGTTTATAGTTATGATCCATCTTCTAATGAATAGTGTATGTCTGCAATAGACTCTGATATTTGGTACTTTGATTGTGGGGAAACCAAACATATTACCTCATAATGTAGTTTCTTTAATTCACTTGAGCATGTCCCTATCGGAAATACTATCACATGTGCCAACAATTCCTCTTCTCCTATCATGGAAGTTGGTAAGATCATTTTGACTACTGCAGATTGACCATTAGCGATTGTTATCTAATGCTACACCCAGATATGCATACACACACACACACATGCAATAAAAATATTCTTCCATACACCCAAATACACACACACACACACACACACCTATTCGTTTCCAATGATCATGCAATAAGTGACTCTCTAATCCAAAATTATTTCAGATGATTTTTTGGTTAGCTTGATAAGTATAGTGAACTCTTGCACGACTACAAAGTCTTACATTTTACTTGCATATTCAGATTTGTATTTTCATCTTCTTGCTTAAGAGGATGATCTGCTACATATCGACCTACCACTCTTCCTTTATAATTGCATCTTCTTCCTTTTCAATAACCATGACGCATGGATCATTCGTTCGCTGTACCGTGAGAAGCATTGAGATTTATGTCTTTAATAATCATCAAATAAATCAAATATTAAAAATCAAAACTTTTTTGGAATTAAAAAAAATGTACTAAGGTGTTTGTTCTTTTTTCATCTTGGAATTAGTTTACGAAAGACGTGATTCTTCATCATCCTGAAAAATAGAAGAGATATGCAGGAGCACTACTAATGTTTCTATTTTTCTAACGTCGTATGATCACTTAGCAATGGAAACATACCCATCCAGAAACTTTTAAGCTCATTCTACAACTAGGCTTTACAAGCTTTTATTTACGTCGAGTGAAATTGTTCTATTATCTGAGAGAACTGTTTACTTGTTTTCAACTTGTTTCCATATGCCACCATGCTTGAATCATTATGTTATGGTAGCACAAATATCAAAACTTTTTTAACCTAGTTACGTCACTATAATCTCATACTTGTTGCCATAAAAAGTTTGAACTCTTGGATCATTACTTGATTTATTTTTACTTATAGATCCATGAACATCTCTATCATTACTTGATTTATTTTAACTTATAGATCGATGAACATCTCTATCCATCAAGTATAGTGGTATATGAAACCTCCATGCTTGGTAATTTCATTTATTTAAGTTCTGCAACATACTAAATATAGCGACGGGGCTTCAACTCCTACAAAACGAAGCCCAAAAAAGCATATGGGGGCATAGTTATTTGATGAATTGAAAGTGAATTATAAATCTGAACTAGTTTATTTGAAATAAACATCATCAAGTTTTTAATCCAATGAACTAATATCTAAAAACCGGACTTAGTAAATACAAGACCAATAGTTTACCAGCACTCTTATGATGAGGAAAGCATGATTTCTCGGTACTCGTATACATATGAATGAGCTTTTTATGGAAGGCTCGTACCTGAGATGAAGCCGATGAGAGAGATGGTTATTTGTCATTAGTATGCGTACTTACATTTATAGGCTGCCTACGGGACCTTAAAAAAAAAAAAAAGAAACTCTTAGCGTGCAGTGACTGAACAGAATTTCGTGATCTTAGGGGACCACAAGCCTACCATGCATAGAGTTCCTTGAAGAAGGTAGTTTTAACAGGCATTTCTCTCTCTTGGACTACTGTTATGTTGTCACATGCACAGGATCTCTACTTGTTATATGTCTCGCCTTTCAATAATGCACCGATGATTCATGCATTAATCATCAGCAAACAGCTGATATGCAACAGAAGAACGCGATATTGAAGAACGCGATATACTTCAAGTGATCTTTTACGATATGAGCAGGACTAACGCTTTCCCTGTTTCTCGGATCCTCATCATTAACGCACAGATTATTCCATCATAAACGACTGTTGATAAAGATGCATTATTAAGTTTCTTTGAGCATTTCTGTGTCAGTTTCATGAGGAACAGTTGAATGGCTTTTACGGAACAGCTGAACGATACGAGTGCTTTCGGTATCCATCGTTTCCTTTCCCTTGTTCTGATTTTGATTTGACTACTCTCAGGGACCGAAAGAGCATAGAGCTGCTGGACCACAATGCTAGAAACAATGCCTGATTCTTGTCTATCACCCTAGCATGAACCGAGACCTGTAACTTGGGGATACGTCTGGAAATGTATTAATATGTAACGCACGTATGCAGGTTCACACTAACACAGAAACGACATTTTTATAGGCGATCGTCACACAATTAGTTCCTTGGAGCACGCGACAGCGTTAATACACATTTGCACGTACCTAAAATGGCGAGAGTCCAGCAAAATGTAACAGAGACGGCGTGGAGCTACCTAATCAGACTTCAATTGCTAGGTAAGCGAGGACCAAGTAAACCTTCAAATTTTCATGGACATACGGTTAAACAATGTTTCAATTCGCTCTTTTAGGGATTCCTATAAACGTATTACAGCTGGAGGGTGAACTCGGCAGCTCCTCCTTGCTGCTAAGCCATGGAAAGAAGCTCCTGAACAAGATTCAGCTTCCTCCGGACGCCAATGTTGCTGGAGCTAAGGCTACGTGGTGCAGCAGCAATTCGACTCTGGGCGTCGAAGTTCCGAAGTCGAACGCGATTAAATTTCGCCCTGAATTAGCTTACAAACTGGTAGGTCCGATGTCGCAGGCGGTGCAAGTCATAAGCCCGCTTCGGGCTCCTCCACGGGCAACCATAACGTTAAGTATGCCCTATTACGAAGGCCGATCACATATATTACACATGATGTAACTATGCCTCCACCAGTCGTTTCGTACATATCTAAATGTAAAGGAAAATTAATCTGACTAGAGAACGTAAAATAGATATGCAGACTTCCTTGACGTTTATGTAGCCTGCAGAAATGAGTTTGAGGCAGATCACTTTTCCAACACGGAAACTCCCAGAATCTCTGTAAGGGCACGCTCAACGCTGTCGTTAGTCTGTCAATAATGTTTGTATTACCCATCTTCCGAACTAAAAACATGGTTTAACCCTCATTACGCATCTTCGGAACTAAAACCATGGTTTAACTCTCTCTCTCTCTCTCTCTCTCTCTCTCTCTCTCTCTCTCTCTCTCTCTCTCTCTCTCACACACACACACACACACACACACCGGCGCGGATTTATAGCACGTGCTTCCTCATTCAGATGAATGGCATCAGTCCGTCAATACTTTCTTTACCCATGTTCGGAAATAAAAACATGGTTTACCTTCTCTCTTTCTCATAGAGAGCAATTTAGAGGACGTGAATTGTCACTCCATTGAGCGTGGTGTTCATAATATTAGCGCAATCCAGTAGAAAAATATTAAGATGGCACTTGTACAATCTCCATCCTTGAATAGAGTTCAAATTATGACGCTAACTTGTACAAAACTTTGCTATTAGACAATCTGCATTGATATTCCCCAAAACAAGTCGGACTTGTGTGAGTTCATGTGCATGTCTTCGCATGAGTATGTCTTTCTGTGTGTGTTTTAGTCACGATGGTTAACGTAAAGTTCATACCCTCTCTACTGCACTGCTATTCATTGTATAAATCTAAACCTCTCTGTGTCTTACAAGAGCCTTCTCTCTCTCTCTCTTTTATATATATATATATATATATATATATATATATATATATATATATATATATATATATATATATATATATATATATATATATATATATATATGCGGTTTTGACAGTTTTGACATTGGCGAAAATGTTCGGTTTTCTTCTGTAGAATTAGTACAATTTCGAGTAGATCATGATGTTCAGGTAGTTTTCTGTTGAATTTCTGTCGTTTTGAACAAGTGTATTAACCATGAAAAAACTTACTCAGTACTCATCTTCCTCCTTTACTATAGATTTAACTCTCAAGTATGGGACTCAAAAATCAAGTTTATCAATGTTTCGAGGCCATGTTTTTCTTAGCTGAACAATAAAGTGGACGTCAAATAAATATGGCTTTTAGAAAAATGACAAAATATCTGCGTAACATGTACTATTCCAGTTAACGTATCTATTCCAAGTCTTTTCTTAATAAAAGAGATATATCCGGTCATGATATGTCCTTAAATAGGCGCATTTGAGAAGGATCTACATTTTTTTAGTTCTTATTTTTTTTTTAAAGAAGTTCACCTACATCCTACCCTCCCAAGTTTTAATTAATAAAAACAAAAATCCTACAAGTTAATGGGTCAAGCACCCATGGGACCCCCCTTATCCTTGAAGAAGGCGTTGCTTACAAAACTTACTAGAATTAGAGAACATTACAAAGACGTTTTATACCTTTTCATCCCCCCTCATGGGAGGCCTACTTAAATTTAACCATTTTGCTCTTGAGGACGAACATTCTATGATGTCTAAAAGGAAAACAAATTTCTCACAATTGAATGTTCTTTTGCCAAAATAAAAAGATATTTTTTGATCGACCATACTTTCGAAGAGCTATGAAAATTGGTAGCACACATCCCTTTCTAGATTTTCCAAAGCGCCTCACCTCTTATAGCATTCCACAATGATACAGAACAACCAATTCCCTCACCCAATAATGCTTGCTTAAATGTATTTGTCCCTAAAACAACACAATTCTCCTAAGGGCTTTCCAAGACTAGAGTGACTTGGGGCATGAAAAGAGGAGGTTCCCCAAGTCTTCATTACCATGTAGGCAACTTATATAGTAAGGAGGAGAAGCACAAATTTTGTTGGCTTTTACATTGGTCCGAATTTCCTGGTGGAGAATTTTCCACATGAGAATCACTTTTTTTAGCTAGATGAGGGGATACCAAAGAGATTGGAACCTAAGATACCACCTTGAACTCAACCAATTAAGACATGACATCCTATTGAGGTTGATATGAAAGTCCACGGTATTCTTCAATATCAAAATATTATCAATTCTTTTGCTCCTATGCCATCTTGGACCCTCGAGGAAAGGGAGGATCGTGTCCAATAAGCAGTAGAGTCTTTGTTCAATCCCAAGCATTGAATGTGCTACACAATAAGCACCAATCTTCATAGTCCACTCTCCTAGTTGACTCAATGTCCTCAAATCTAATCCATTGTCTGGTGTCTTGATTCTAGAGATGGTTGCAAGAAAAAAACCCTTTGTTCTAGAGCCTCATAGCTTTTTGGAGATTCCCAGAATTGACCCCTCTCATACCTTTCATAGAGAACTCGATCCAATCATTTTGTCCAATACCTACCACCCATTTCCAATCTTCATTGATCTTTACATATTGTTTGAACTTATTCCATCTCTTCCATAGAGAGCAAACTAAGCTCATACCTTTGTGATTCACTAGATAGGGAGAGAACAAAAGAGTGATAAGGTCAAGTCCCTTCTATCGTAGAAGGCTCACTAGTCTAAGAGAGGTGTTATTTCTAATTATTAGTTTGTCCCAATAGGCTTTCGTATCACTCTGTGCTTTAATTAGCCATTTGCCCCAACGTATTGGCCTTTTTGTCAATGTGAAGAATGCCCAAACCATCTTGGTTTTTGTGTGTGATGTAGGTGATCCATTTAGGTTTTGGCACATCCCTCTGTTCGGGGTCCTAGTCTCGAGAAATTTTCTACAAAGTCTTTGCGATTTGGCAATCTCCTAGTCCTTTGCTCTCTAGCAAGATAAAGAGAAAACAATCAAGAAACATGTTAACCACCATAGTCCACCTAGAGAGGTTCATCTCCATAACTTTCCAACATGCCAACTTGTTATCGAGTGTAGAAAGAGCCATGTTCTATTGTTGACCTCTCCAAGAGATAAGACTTCCACCAAAATGAAAAATGTACCTTGATGTAGTCTTAGAACTATCTGGAGAACCACCATAATGAGCATGTATGTAACTAATAACGGATGCTTTGCCTCTAGCGAAGGACAAACACTTATCGTTAGTGGCACTTAGATATCTCGAAGTCATCTTGACCACTTCCTAATGTTGCTTATCAGGATTAGGCATATATCTGCTCACAATTTTCACTCCAAATACAATGTCTAGTCTCATAGATACCATAGCATACATGAGGCTACCAAAAACATAGTCATAAGGAATTTCAATCACGAATTCCTTTTCCTCATCAGATTTTAAGCAATCTTCCTTGCTCAATTTGGCAATCTCCTCGTCCTTTGCTCTCTAGCAAGATAAAAAAGCTCAATTCTTTTCCACCATGCATATTGATCTTGTGAAGTATTTTGGATATGTACTCATTTTGAGACACGTATATGCATCTTTTACTCCTATCATGAGTAATGCGCATGCCAAGAATATGTTTGTTATCCCACAAATCATTCATATCACATGTCTAACTTAACGTCTTTTTTAGAATTGAAAATTCATAAGAGGACTTCCCAAAAATCAATGTATCATTGACATAAAGTATTAAGCATATCAAGTTTTCATCTAAGCATCTCTTTGTGTAAACACAATTATCTTGGTTTCTTAGAAAATAGCCTTGAAACTTTGGACTTACAAGTTATGATTTTCAAACATGAATCTCCTTAGTTATAGATTGGGAGAATGGTTGGATGAAAAATGGATGCTAGAAATTACCACCTGAAAATGCTAGCTCATGAGTTGTTAAGCTAGAGCCATAGCTAGAGCCATTGTTGCCCAATTATAAAGAATGTAAGAATTGAGAGAATCATTGGAACTATTGAATTCCCAAGTTAATGTATGCATGAGATGGATCATGCAAAAGACTACTTGGAAGTATCCCATGGATTAGTTCTGTATGTGTTCACACATTTCTAATGTTGATGCAGAAACAAAGAAGAGATTATATGCACAAAGAGATTGATAGTGATAGAAGAGTGATGAGAAAACAAATAATAGATGAGGGTAAGAAAGTAGATTCAAAGAGGTAGCGAAATCAAAAGAAGAGGAAAAAATAACAAAATTAAAGAACGGAAGAGATGATTAAAAGATTAATAAATGCACAATAACTAGTCAAAGGATTAACAAAGTTAAAAATAAACTTGTTAGACCTAACAAGAAGAAGCAAGATGATGATAAATAGAAAAACAAGACTTAGAGAGCATTGAGAGGTGTGTTAATATATGAGTTAGAGAAGAAAGTAGATGTGGGCATTTTTATATGAGATTCTACTCAAGGTTCAAGTAACCATGTCTTTAGAATATATTTTATCCTTTGGAAAGTTGAAATTTAAACATAGCTTCATGAGACCTTTAAGACAGAAGAGATTTTCTTCTTTGTAGGATTTAGAATGAAAGAACTAGCAAAGGAAATGGAGGTTATGAATGATGCAATCACGTTGAATGAATTTGTAGATGAGTATGATTTTGATGCCAATCAAGAAAAGAAAAATTTTCCTTGCAATATGATACATTAATAACACATGAAAGATGTTGCACATCAATTTAATAGGAACTTTTGGGCTAGAGGAATGGCAGAAGTATAGATAAGGATTGGCGATGAGAAGGAATCATGTTTAGCTCTAGCACTAGTGGATTGAGGGTGAAAGATAAATGTGATTTTGAAGATATTAAATGAAAAAGTTATGTGATCGATCCATAAAGAGCACGAATGGTGGATGACAACTATTAACAATGAGACTAGAAGTTCTTTATGACCATGTGCCAATGTTACTATGAAAGTTGGTGGAGTTCTAAGGTGTTCTACTTTTTCATGTAAGGCAAATGTTGCCCTGAGGCTATTCTTGCGCAACCATTTATAGTTGAAATGAGAATTGAAACCAAAGCCATGGATGATGGGTAGACATGAAAGAATACAATCCAAAACCTACTCAAATTTTATTCAGCTAATGGCAGTGTGGCCATTGGCCTTAGAGCTCATCGGGGTTTGATTAAATTCATATGTACATTGATATATTTTCTACTTACTTCTAAGGTTAATAGAAAGACATAAAATTTTATGAGAATATAAGAAGATAAATGAGATCTTGTGAATGTAATCAAAACCAAGTCCTACGAATTTCATTTGAATCATGAATTCAAATGGGTTCCTAAAATTAGGAACATTTTTAGGTTGAATCTATCAAAAAGGCATCTACTACAATCATGGAGCAAAGTGTACTTATACACTAGTTGGTAAGTAGTGGTTAATCAATCACCATTGAACTCATTATGAGTGTTTGCATTGTACGCAATGCCAAGTTCTTGGGAACCTCCAATAGCGCCACATACTATATTGCACGTATCCATACATGTAACATAACGTTTTACTATCATCTCTAGCTACTCTTGTCTACTAATCCATAACTCTCATAGTCAATTAGCATCGTTGAGAATAAAAAAGTGAGGTTACAGTTTCTTATCTTATTTATAAACTATAGAATGAAATTGGCATTCAATGTGTGAATACAAAATATTTTAGTGATTGTCTCTTGGTGTGTTGAGATATGACCATATCGCCATGATTGTGAGTCTCCATCATCTTATTCTGAAAACTTAAGCATCACCCCCAAGGGCTTCTTAGATGTCTATCTTACAATAAAGTCATGGAAGAATTTGTTTCTACTCACTCAACTTCGTATTTGAAGTGTGCAAAAGGATTTGGATCAATTCCTAATAGGGTTTGAGCTCTAATTATTTTTCTAAAAGCCTTCTTCCATAAAAAAGAAGGCTTTCTTTACATGTGCATATACTAGAACTTCTCCATCTTGACACACATTTTTGAGATGAATTCTCCAAAGTATTACAGCCATATTATTTCATAGATTACAAGCTTAGAAAGTCTAGTAGAGACTCTAGGTGATACATAATCTATTCTAGAGTATGCTTTTCCAAGACCCTCTCACTTCCACAATTTTACATCAATCCTCATTGTGGTATTAGAGCATCATAATAGTTTGGAACTTATAGGTGATGGATTCCCTTCTTCAATTGAAAAATTGGATCAAAGAAACTACTCAGCATCTTCTTAAAGGATGGAGGCATACACGCAAGGGAATAAGATACAAACAACATACGAGGACCAAGAAAGTTGAACACATGGTGCACAAATGATGTTTTAGCCATGTCATAGATACTAAGATCTATCACTAATGCCTCAGTACCACATATTAGGAGTTCTTACACATCAGAAGAGACTTGTAATGCTTTAGAAGAATTGTTTTCTTCAAGCACCAAGGACAAGAGGAACTAGCTATGGACAAAGTTCACATCACTTTGGGGAAGCCAAAGCAAAGTGTCACTGACTTCGTCTCAAAGATAAAAAAATGTTTTTGATGAATTGGCAAGTATTAGAGAGGTCATATATGAGGAAAACCTTCTCAAAGAAGTCATCAATGGAGTCTACGCAGATGAAAAGTGGGATGCATTCATTACTCTCGGGGATTTGTACATGGATATGTGTTGAAACATCAAGCTTACACTATGCTTGAGGTGGATTTGATCTACATCAAAGGCTATCGCGTTGAAAGAATATCCATTGGAGAGTTCTTTTTCTTATGCTCATTTATTGTATTTTTTGAGAGATTTTTGATGGCTCATTTACCATTGTAAAAGCCTTGAGATTTACACATGAAAAGGTAGAAAGATAGAGCCCAATTACCACGAATTTGTGGTGGTTGAAGTTGCATTCAATCAAGCAATCAAATCACCCAAAAGTAGATCAAACTAGATTTCACTTTTCCTAGATTGTAGGAAAGTGAATTGATTCCCTCCAACAACCATTCCCACCTTCATTTGAATTTAAACTTCACTTGTAGAAGTCGTGCAACACCCCTAGAGTCTATATAAGACTTGAAATCACTTCTAAACTACATGGAAGAAATATACATACACTTGTGACCATCATTGTCTTGCTTCTTCAATTCTCTGCATCATCTTATTTGCTAATAGTAATCGTGCAGAGGCTACTGCTCTCTCTCCAGATCTCCAAATTGAGTGCAACATGACTCACTAGAAAGGTATTAGTATCTAGTTTATGTCTATATATTTTCATAACATTTAGTATAGTAGATTGAGAGAAATCTGAGTTTTTCTGTCTCATGGTCAATCTCTACGTATTCCTAAAAAATAGGAAGTACCACCGGTGAATGTTGCATTGATTCCTATAGCATATTTTGCTTATTCCTTATAATTTTGTGCATTCCATACACTCAACCCTATGTGTATCACTCCCATAAAAGGATCCTTTCTAATTGTCATCACACTGGTTGCTATGGGCATTTGAAGTTCATTGTCTCTTCCTTAGATAGTAACACTACAACATATGAGGGGCATACGACGCTCCATATACGGACGGTCACACTCGGGGTATGGACATTGGAAAATCTCACTTAGAGATACCGACGGTCAAGTGATCGTCGGTATGACCATTTTAAACGGATCTTTGGTGTGGCCCACAGACGTCGGTATATGCGTCGGTATGGGCCTCGGTATAAGCGTCGATAATTTACTCGAAGTTACCGACGCTCATACCAACGCATATACCGAGGCCGAGTTTTAAACATACCACGAACCCGAGAGCAAAACTTCACATTTTGCACGTGTTTGAGTACTGTTGGTCTTCTGTCAAACTTGCGCGCGCGAACCGAATTGCGACCTGTATTGTCTTGTGCACACACACACACATAGATCTCTCTCTCTACGCACACACACTCTCTCTCGGCTTAGATCTCACATCTTGGTAAGTACTGTGCGTACTGTTAGCATTTTTGTTTCTCTATGCTTTAGGTTTATATTTCTTTTTTCTTTGATTTGCAGAAGTTCTTTGGCGTCGATTGTTTGGAATTGGACGATAGGCAACATACATTACGCTTTGACGACAACGATCCAAAAGAGGGACATACTTGCAAGTGATTGTTTTATTCATGATTGATAGAGAGAGAAGGGGAGAGAGAGAGAGAGAGAGAGAGAGAGAGAGAGAGAGAGCGAGAGAGAAGAGAGAGAGAGAGAGAGTGTGAGAGATAAAGAATAATGGAAGAAAGGAAGATAGAGATAGGAAAATAGAGCATACACACACATTTACACATTTACACATGCATACATACACACATACATGTACACACATGCATGCTTACATACACACACCTATACACACATGCATTCTTACATATACACACACATACACACATGCATGCATACACACACATACAAATTTACACATGCATATATACCACACATGCATACACACATACATACACACACATATATACACATATGCATACATACACACACACACATACATACACACACACACATATATACACACATATACACACATGCATGCATACATACACACACATATACACACATGCATGCATACACACATATACACATATACACACATGCATACATACACACATACATACACACTCACATATACACATGTGTACACACATACATACACACATATACACACATGCATGCATACATACACACACATACACATACACACACATGCATGCATACATACACACACATACACATACACACACATGTACACACATGCATACATATACACACACATGTACACATGCATACATACACACACATATATACACACATGCATACATACACACATATACACACATGCATGTATACATACACACACACATGAACACACATGCATACATACACACACATATGTACATACATACTCATATACTCACACATGCATACATAGACACACATACACATATGCACACATGCATACATTCACACACACACATACATACACACATGCACATATATACACACACATAAGCTAGTGTTTTAATTTAAAATATATAAATTTTTTTAATATGAAGTTTATTTTTACATCAAATATATAAAATAGGATTAGGGTTTTTAGGCTATTTACACATACATACACATACACATATAATATATATATATATATATATATATATATACATGTATATACACATGTATACAGAAATATACATATTTTAGGTCTAGATATTTAAGATTAGGGTTTTAGGGTTTAGGCATACATATAACTCAATTATATTTATATTAAGAAAAAATATAGAGAAAAATAAGAAAAAAAATCTGCATATAAATAAATAAATATATAAAATATGATTAGGTGTTTAGATTTTTATAGGTGTTTAAGTATTTAGGTTTTAGTATTTCAGATTTAAGTATAAGTCTTTCTAATTAGGGTTTTAGGGTTTTAATACCTACATAACATATATACACAGACACACATATACATATAATACATGCATACATGTAGATACATATGCATACAAAAATATACATATTTTAGGTTTAAATCTTTAAGATTAGGGTTTTAGGGTTTTAACACCTCATAACATATATACACACATACACATACACATATAATACATATATATACATGTAGATACACATGCATACAAAAATATACATATTTTAGGTCTAGATCTTTAAGATTAGGGTTTTAGGGTTTAGGCATACATATAAATCACTTATATTTATATTAAGAAAAAATATATAGAAAAATAAGAGAAGAAATCTGAATATATAAATAAATATATATATAAAATATGATTAGGGTTTTAGGATTAGGGGTTTAGATTTTTAAAGGTGGTTAAGTATTTAGGTTTTAGTATTTCAGATTTAAGGCTAAGTCTTTCTGATTACGGTTTTAGGGTTTTAATACCTACATAATATATATATACACAAACACACCTATACATATAATTCATACATACATGTAGATACACATGCATACAGAAATATACATATTTTAGCTC
>MU261956.1:0-50000 GCA_020310875.1 Ceratopteris richardii
ATGTGGCAACTTCTTCTCTTCAAGCATTGTTCGAGCTGATCCAACTAATGTCTTGTTTCTCCTCTCTGCAATTCCATTTAGTTGAGGAGAGTACCTGGTAGTCACTTCCCTTTTGATACCTTTATCCTGCAAGAACTCATCAAAATCTTTGGAGAAGTATTCTCCCCCTCCATCAGATCTGAGCTTCTTTAGTGATCTACCTGTATGATTCTCCACATGTGCAAGATACTTCTTGAAGCAATCAAACACTTCATTCTTACTCTTGATAAAGTATAGAACAGTCCACCTACTATGGTCGTCAATAAATGAGACATAATACCTTGATCCTGCCAATGAAGGTTCTTGACTTGGTCCCCACATCTGTGTGTACTAAGTCCAATACGTTGTTGTGGATGTAGCCTTGTGTTGAATGGTTATCTTGGTGCCTTCCCAATCTGACATGCATCACACCTGTTGATCATGTGTGCTTTGATATGTTCGCAGTCCTAGAACACTTTGATCCCTGCATATATCCTTCAAGGTTCTTTCATTCACATGAGCAAGTCTCTTATGCCACACTTCAAGCTCACTTAGGTTTCAGACCCAAAGTTGAATAGAGCTATGTTCCTGGTATCTCCTACTTCAAAAGTAAAGAGCCTACCATGCTTCTCACCTCGGGCTATCTTCTTGAAGCCTTGACATGGATCTTCCACAAAAGCTCCATGTTGGGTGAAGCTAACTTGCAAGCCTTTTTCAACTATTTGGCCTACACTGATTAGGTTTTTAGTGATAGTGGGTACATAGAGAACTTACTCAGAATGTTTGTCGTGTCATTGGAAGCTTTGACATTACCAATCTTCTCCACATTGTGCTTCGTGTCATCCCTTGTTTGCACTTCATGTCTATGCTTTGGACTTTCCAAGTCAGATAGAAGAGCAATGTTGCCTGCAACATGATTCGAGCATCTGAATCTATGTAGAACAAATGATCATCTTCTTTACCTTCTTTGTGGCTTAGGTTCATAAGAAGTATGAGTCTTCATGTGGTTGATCTTCTGAATAATTGTTTGTAGTCCCTTCTATTATAGCTTCTATTGTTGTTGTTGAAGTTGTGTCCACCTCTGCCTCTATTGCCGCCATATCCACCTCTTCACTTCCTTTCTGGGTCTTCCCATTGAACAGCAATTCTGAGTGGTGTGGTTGGTCTTATCGCATATGGCACAAGGTTGAACATTGTGACCTTTGGCTTTGTCTTGCTTTGGTCCTTTCTTCTTCCCTTTCCACGTGCTCTTGCTTGCGAAGTTGGCTTGGGAAGTCTCTTCTTCATCGTCTTCCTTCTTTTGCCTTTCTGCTCTTCTTCCTTCTTATCTGCATATAGAGCACTCGTTGAATTACCATGATAAGAGTTACCTTCCTTTATGCTATTGTTGGCTTCTTGATTGAAGAGTTGTCCAAGAGAGATGTTGAAGTCTGGAGTCTGCACATCCATGATGAGATCATAGGCCGTCGTGAAGGATTGCCATTGCTTATCATTTCGAATGCCGTTGAGAATTTGCCTCATGATGACCTCTTCTTCAATCAGCTCTCCAATGGATGCTAACAGATCCGCAACCTCTTTGACCTTGGTAACAAACTCTGTGATGGTTTTTTTAGGTGTCTTCTTCATTTGGTTGAACTCGTTCCAAAGATGATTCTTTCTTGCTTTGGTACTAGCAGAAAAGAAACATCTCCAGGGCATCCCAAGTCTCTTGAGATGTCTTGCATCCTCTAATATTGGTAATAGAAAGTCCAGACATAGAGTTTAGTATGTACGACCTTGCTTGAGCATCCCTTGCGCACCAAAGTGTGAACTTATGTGTCTCCTCTTGTGTAGGTCCTCCTTTGGATCTTGGAATAAGCATAGCTTCATCACCTGCTACAATTCCATAAAGATTTCTACCTTGCAAATAGGCCTCCATTCTGATTTGCCAAGCCGCGTAGTTGTGTCGATCAAGCTTCTCGATCATTGAGGGAAAGCTGTCACCCATCTTGATCTAGCTCTGATACCACTGAAAGAACTTGGAGAAGCTTGTTGAAGGTAGAAAAGTGCGTTTCGAAGCGATGAAGTTTGGTCAAGCCAACCGGCACAAGACCAGCCCTTGAGCTTTTGGAGACTCAAATAGACCTTATAGGCATGCTATAAGTGCAAAGAAACACACTATCTACCTTGGAGCATCAAGGAGAATGAGTCGATACAAAACAGATAGGTTTCGCGGGTCGACTAGCTCAAAAAACTTACTATCTATGGAAGAGACAATGAACTTCAAATGCCCATAGCAACCAGCGTGATTACAATTAGAAAAAATCCTTTATGGGAGTGATACACATAGGGTGAGTGTATGTAATGCACAAAAGTATAAGGAATAAGCAAAATATGCTATAGGAATGAATGCCGACATTCACCGGTGGTACCTCCTATTTTTCAGGAATAACAGAGACTGACCCCGAGGCAGAAAACTGAGATTTCTCCAACTCTGCTGAACAAATGCTTTGAAAATTTACAGGCATAAACTAGATGAGTCCCTTTGCACTCAATTTGGAGCTCTCAAGAGAGAGCAGAAGCCTCTGCACGAATACTGTGGCGAAGAAGATGATGCAGAAAATTGAAGGAGCAAGACAATGATGGTCACAAGTGTATGTATAAGTGCTTCCATGTATTTTACAAGTGATTTCAACTCCTTATATAGCCTCTAGGAGTGTTCCAAGACTTTTACAACTTGAATTTTAATTCAAATGAAGGTGGGAATGGTTGTTGGAGGGAATCAATTCACTTCCCTACAATCTAGGAAAAGTGAAGATCTTGATTGATCTACTTTTATGGTGACTTGATTTGCTTGATTGAATGCAACTTCAACCACCAAAATTTCGTGGGATTTTGGCCCTATATTTGTACCTTTACATGTGTACAACTCAAGGCTTTTACAATGTAAATGAGCCATCAAAATATTCTCAAAAAATACAATAAATGAGCATATGAAAAAGAACTCTCCAACGGATATTCTTTCGATGCAATAGCCTTTGATGTAGATCAAATCCACCTCAAGCATAATGCAAGCTTGATGTTCCAACAAAGAGGATCATATATGTACTTTGCAAATGATGTATGTAGTGATCAAATCAAAACAGACTACTTGATACTTCACAAATCCAAGAAAACTTGCTATTTTGGTATTGACACCTGCTCAGAGTTATGCTCAGTATGACCAATACACTTACAATTGGCAAAATTCCTTCTAGAGGTATTCTATTAGCTTAGTAAGCTACCATTTGCAAGTGGAATGAGATAAAATGATAAACTATACTCAGAGAAATCACTTTAGCAAAATTATGGACACCCCCGACTTTCTAGGATATATGCAGACAAATACGAGTGAGCACTTCGACCGCGATTTCTTGAGAATGGCTGAACCAAGTTGCTTCAAACTTTGTATGCTTGTAGTATGCTTTAAGCTGAAATCTACCATTATTTGAATCACTTGATTTGGTGCAGTAGGCACTGAGATATGCCTCTTTGAAGTTGATAGACTTGAAGTAGTATACTTAGAGAATACAGAGTGGATGTATGTAATGTATGTATTGATTCACATTAGTTTACAAACTCATTGGCATGCCAAGCAATTGCCTTATGAGATAGAGATGTGTGAGCCATGGTGTAGCTCTCTCACACACTCAATGATAGCAGGAATGAAGCTCGGAAGGACTCTCTCTGCCCGCGAGTTTTCTTCTCACTTTTATATGAGTTGGAGGTTGATTTGAATTTCAAATTCAAATCTAAGACTTTCTATAATCACTCTTCTAAAAGTAGGGAGATATTCTCTCAACTCATACCATCTAATTCAATCTTTCACCTATGTGCCCTAGTCTCTTGTGCCATATTTCTAATTCTGAAAGTGTTTGATCCTTGTAATTGTAATAAAGCAATGTTTTTGGTGTCTTCTAGCTCAAAAGTAAATAATCTACCTGATTTTTCTCCCTTGGCTATCTTTGAATCCATGTCTTGGGTCCTCCACATATGCTCCATGTTGAGTGAATCTGACCTGCAAACCTTTCTCCACAATCTGACCAACACTCATTAGGTTTTTGGTAATGGTTGGTACATAAAGTACCCTGCTCAATAGGTTCTGGTTACCATCACAAGTTTTTACATTTCCAATCTTTACTACAGAATGCTTAGTATCATCACCTGTTTGTACTTGATGTTTGCCCTTGGGTTCCTCAAGATCAGAGAGTAGTGCCACATTGCCAGCTACATGATTAGAACACCCTAAATCAATATAAAACAGATGATCATCATTGATACCTGACTTGGAAGTCATATTCATGATCAATAGGGAGTCATCTTGCTCCTCTGTGTAGTTGTTGTAGTCTTTCCTATTTCTGAATCCTCCTTGGTAGTTACCATTGTGGTTGTAATTGTTGTTGTAGTTATTGTTGTAGCCATTGTAGCCTTGGTGTTGGTTGAACCTGCCTCTGCCTTAAGAGTATCCACCTCATTTGATAGCCTCTTCCTCTCTGTTTTTTTGTAGTTTCTGTAGCACTCATCTGTGGTGTGGTTAGACAATCCACAAATATTGCATGGTGATGAAATTGTCGGGTCTCCCCCTACCTTGCTTACCTCCTCTGCCCCTACCTCTTGAAGATCTTCCTCTCCCTGCATAGGTAGCTTGGGAGGTAGAACCTTCATCCTCTTGCTTTTTACCTTTACCTTTGTCTTTAACCTTTTTATCAGTATATAGGGCAGAAGGAGTGTTACCTTTAGATGTATCTCCAACCTTTGTGAACTTTGCTTCATGTGTAAATAGTTGGCCCATCAGATTTGTGAGATCTGGGGTATGCATGTCCTTGTAGAGATCCATTGCAATGGTGAAGCTTTCCCACTTATCATCTGCCTTGAGTCCATTGTGTTATTTGCCTTACTATTGTTCCTCTTCAATCTCCTCTCCAATGCTTGCTAATTGGTCTGCCACAATCTTTAATCTTGGTCACAAATTCTGAGACTGATTGCTTTGGTTGCTTCCTAAGGGTTGTGAATTCAATCCACAATTGATTCTTCCTCGCCCTTGTGTTGGAAGAGAAGTATGATGACAGGGTTTCCCAAGTCTCTTGGGAAGTCTTACAGTTCCTAATATGAGGTAAAAGGAAATCAGATATAGAGTTAAGAAGATAAGACCTTGCCAATGCATCTTTTGCACACCATGTGTTGAGCCTCTCTTGTTCATCCTTGGTGGGTAGTCCTCTTGCTTTGAATGAGGGCAATTCCTCATCTCCTGAGATGAATCCAAATAAGCTTCTTCCTTGTAGATAGGTCTTCATCCTTAGAGACCAAGCTTGGTAATTGTTCCTGTCCAATTTGTCAATGAATGAAGGAAAAACCATCTCCCATGTTACCTTATTTGCTCTGATACCACTGTTGGGAGAAATGGTTGGATACACCTAGAAGATTGAGTTGGTGCTACTAATCCTGCTTTGCACCAGCCCTCAGTGACTCCAGATATGATTAGTAGACACCCTTAGCTTCCAAATGATACCAAGAGATCATATATGTACTTTGCAAATGATGTATGTAGTGATCAAATCAAAACAGACTACTTGATACTTCACAAATCCAAGAAAACTTGCTATTTTGGTATTGACACCTACTCAGAGTTATGCTCAGTATGACCAATACACTTACAATTGGCAACATTCCTTCTAGAGGTATTTTATTAGCTTAGTAAGCTACCATTTGCAAGTGGAATGAGATAAAATGATAAACTATACTCAGAGAAATCACTTTAGCAAATTATGGACACCCCCGACTTTCTAGGGTATATGCAGACAAATACCAGTGAGCACTTCGACCGCGATTTCTCGAGAATGGCTGAACCACGTTGCTTCAAACTTTGTATGCTTGTAGTATGCTTTGAGCTGAATCTACATGCTTTTAATCACTTGATTTGGTGCAGTAGGCGCTGAGATATGCCTCTTTGAAGTTGACAGACTTGAAGTAGTATACTCAGAGAATACAGAGTTGATGTATGTAAATGTATGTATTGATTCACATTAGTTTACAAACTCATTGGCATGCCAAGCATTGCCCAATGAGATAGAGATGTGTGAGCTATGGTGTAGCTCTCTCACACACTCAATGATAGCAGGAATGAAGCTCGGAAGGACTCTCTCTGCCAGCGAGTTTTCTTCTCACTTTTATATGAGTTGGAGGTTGATTTGAATTTCAAATTCAAATCTAAGACTTTCTATAATCACTCTTCTAAAAGTAGGGAGATATTCTCTCAACTCATACCATCTAATTCCACGAATCTATCAAGTAGGTGTATCCATAAAATTCCAAGTCATTTAGACTTTTACATGGGTAAAGTGGTAATAAATTATAAGCATAAGTTCCTATGGTTCTTCTCACATGTTGAGTTTTCAAGAACAAATCCAAGCCAAGTGTGTGGGCTTGCAAATTACACCAACAAACAATAGACCCATTAGAAGCTCATACCATATTTCACACCTTTTGTGTCTCTCTTCAAAACCCAAAACGGGTGCGGCTTATTTTATATAGTTTTCATATTGCATTGTCTTCAAGAAACACACCTAGGCACCTTGGCTATGATATAAGCCTTGCAAAGAACCCATCTGTGTTCAAATCTTGTCGGCTGCTCATACTAAAAGAAACTTAATTTTATCATATGCTTTTGAAAATCAAAGCAACACGGAGCCAAAATTAGCGAAAGAAATCTGATAACGAACGCCAAATTCGTGAACGATGGTTTTTTCTGAGATTGTATGATTTTTACGTTTTTAGCTTCTTAGAGTGCTTTTGGAGAGTACTTCAAACCTATATAAGAAGGAGCCAAGCTCATTATGGATCACTCACTCAAAGATTTCAAGCTAGAGTTTGGAGGTCTTCTTGAAGAGAGAGTGTTCACACACTCTTGAGGAGGTGAAGTTTTGGTGAAGGAGAGACTACTCTCTTGGAGCAAGAAGTCTTCTACAAGGTGGTGGTAACTATCTTTTAAGAGTTAACCTTATATTTTGTTTTTTGGGTTTCTCTACCCTAATCTCAAATTAGGGTTGGTTGACTTACAATTTTGTTACACTATTTTGTGAGAATAAGGTTAGCTTCATTGCTCATTCACTTCACACACACTTAGATTATTTCAACATAATCTAAATTTTGCATCATCATCTTCTTGGATATTCTTCCATTAGTGAGTGCACCACTTTATATGGTTGAGTAGTACTCCCATGTTGTAATTTGGACATCTATTTTTTAGTGAGTAAGCATCCAAATTACGTTCCCTAATCTTGTGATCTCAAGATCTCTATCCTTCTCTATCTCACTTATTTATCTTAATTAATTAAGTGTGTATGCTCAAAAGGTTTTAGCATTGGACCGATCCTGGGGCCCCAAATTCCAACATTGATGTTGAGCGGCAAAGCAAAGATGCATGAGTGTTTGGAAGTCTCGAAGTAAGCTCCTAGAAGATCAATAAGAGAGAAGAAACAACCAGAACATTATGGATATGATTCCACATTTGTTATACAGCATTCAATCTACTTGGAAAAAGACTTTATTTCAGAGGTGCCCTCAACCTATGAGGAGGCTAAGGGAAACCCTACTTTGGAAACGACTATGAAAGAAGAAATAGATGCATTGAAGGAGATGGACACTTGGGAATTCTTTGCAATGTCATCTAATCAAAAGGTAATTGGTTGTAGATGGGTATACAAAGTTAAAAGAAACTTAGAGGGATCAGTTTGTAGGTACAAGGCAAGATTATTTGCCAAAAGGTGCTCACAAATGCATGGTATAGACATTGCAAAAACATTCTCACCAGTTGCAAAGATGACTACAATCAGAACATTGACAAACATAGCTACTACAAGAAATTGGAGAGTGCTCCCACTTGATGTAAAAAATGCATTTGTAAATGGTTGGATAAGTGAAGAGGTATATACATGTCACAACCTTCAGGTTTTGAAAACACTAGTATACATTTATGTTTGCAGACTTAAGAAAGCATTGTATGGATTGAAACAAGCTCCTAGATCTTGGTATTACAGGTTGGCTACATACCTTCAAGATCAAGGGTTCAAAGCTAGCAACTCAAATCAATCTCTATTCATCAAAAGGGATCACAATGAGGTTATCTATCTATGTGTATATATAGATGATATTATTTTGATAGTTTATGATTTGAATGGCATTCAAAGGATCAAGAGACATATGCAAGAGGAGTTTAGGATCAATGACGTAGGTGAGCTCACAAATTTCCTAGGTATGAAGGACATATACATAGATAACTCAGAGAAGATACATTCAAGATATACTTCTCAATTTTAGAATGGCAAACACAAAACCTACAAGTACACCTTTGGAAGTGAATCATAAACTTAGTGTTTATGAAGGTGAGAAAATTGAAGATATGAAAGAAGATCAAAGCTTCGTATGTAGCTTGATCTATGCTACTGATACAAGGGTAGAAATCTCATATAACATAGGAGTACTAAGCCAATTCATGCACTACCCAAGAAGACCACACATGGATGCTGAAAAGAGACTACTTAAGTATCTCAAAGGGACACTAAATGAAGGTATATTCTATCCTTACTCTTCATATTTGAATATCAAAATCTATTAAGATGTAGATTGGGCAAGAGCTAAGGATGATAGAAGAAGTACTTCTGGTTACTTAGCATTTGCATGTTCAAAGCTAGTGTTATGGAGTTCCAAGAAGCAACCAACAGTTCTTTATCCTCAACTGAAGGAGAGTACAAAGGTTTGATCATAGCAACTCAAGAGGCAATATGGTTAAAATCATTATATACAAATTTGGGACTTGTAAGTTCCAAACCTCATATATTTGGAGATAATGTAAGTTGCATGCATATAGCAGCAAAACCTATTTTCCATGCGAGAACCAAATACACAGAGGTTCATTACCACTTTATCAGGGAGAAGTTCATGGCAGAGGAGATTGACATTTCTTTTGTTCCAACTGAAGAGCAAGTAGCATATATGATGAAGAAGGCACTTGATGGAATAAGGATTTGTAGATTCAAAGCTATGGCATTTATTCAACCTATTAGAGAATGAAGAATCACGCATACTTTATCTTGAGGGGGAGTTGTTGGAACATCAAGCTTACAATATGCTCGAGGCGGATTTGATCTACATCAAAAGTTATAGCTTGGATTACATCAAACGAATATTCGTTGGAGATTTCTTTTACTTATGCTCATTTACTGTATTTTTTTAAATAGTTTTCATGGATCTTTTACCATTGTAAAATCCTAGAGCTTTACAAATGTAAAAGACCAAAAAGAGATCCAAATTCCACGAATTTATGGTGATTGAGTTGCAATCAATCAATAAATCAATCACCTAAAAGTAGATCGAACTAGACCTTCACTTTTCCTAGATTGTAGGAAAGTAAATTGATTCCCTCCAACAACCTTTACCGCCTTCATTTGAATGCAAAATCCACTTCTAGAATTCATGAAGCACTTGACAAGTCTATACAAAGACTTCAAATCACTTGTACATTACATGGAAGCAATATGAAGACACTTGTGGCCATCATTGTCTTGCTCCTCTATTTTTTCTACATCATCTTCTTTGACAATAGTAAGCTTGCAAAGCCTACTGCTCTCTCTACAAAGTCCAAATTGGATGAGAGAAGACTATTGGAAATATATTAGTGTCTACGTTTTTGGTATAAATTTTCAAAGCATTTGGTTTAGTAGATTGTGAGAAATTTTAGTTTTTTTGTCTTGGGCTCTATCTCTACGAATTCTTGAAACATACGAGCTACCACTGTTGAGTGCCTGGTTCATTCGAAAAGAATATTTTTCTTATTCCTTATACTTTTGTACTTTCTCTACACTAAATCCTATGTGTCTCACACCCACAAATGCATTTTTTCTACTTGTAATCACGCTTGTCACTGTGAGCATTTGAACTCCATTGTCTCATCCAAATATAGTAAGTTTTTGAGCTAGTCAATGTGCAAACCTATCTATTTTGTATCGACTCTTTCTCCTTGATTCTTCAAAGTATATAGTGCATTTTATTGCACTTATTGCATGCCTATAAGGTCATTTTGAGTCTCCATAAGCTCAAGGGCTAGTCTTGTGCCAATTGGCTAGACCAAACTTCCTAACTTCGCAACTCACTTTTCTATCTCCTATTAGCTTCTCCAAGTTCTTTCTTAGGGGCCTCTAGACCTCTTTAAAACAATCACATCTTTAAGTGCTATATGTGAACAAGCCCCAAAGATGCGAGGATCAAAGGAACACATGGAAGTGAATCAAAATCAAACCAAACAAACATCAAATATAAAACAAACCAAAATTCAACAAAAGTCAACAACCAATACATGATACGAATAAGGAAATCAAGATATCTGCAAGGTCTCAAGGTGATCATATAGAGATTAAAGACAGTTTTTATGAAGGAAACCTAAAAAACCTATGTGAAGGTCAAGCTTGAGATGCATCCTTATGTGGTGACATTGTAATAGGTTTGGAGAATGATTTGATGCTAGTTGATAGTGATGTATCCATTGGAGCACATGAATTGGATATAATCCAAGAGCCGAAAGATGAGGTTCTTTGACATTTCTAAATGTCCTGAACGTAACGAACATTAGCTCAAATATTTTGAGGCACATCTGTTATGGAGAGTGTTAATCTCCAAAAGAACAAGTTACTCTTGTAATTAGAGCACCTTTATAACAAGAATAACTCAAACCTTCACCAATTTTAGAAGATCAATACTCAATTGTCAAGTTCTTGAACAAACTGTTAAGAAGGAGATTACACAGAAAGTCTGCTGCACATAATTCACTCATTGCCTTATCAAACATGTAAAGTTTTTAATAAAACTTTGTATGAAGTGTCACCTATAGATTACGCACCTTCTTCAAGTTGAATCACTCCAAAAGGTTCAGTACATCTTGAGAAATAATCTCAACAACTCACCTATGTCTAAAACTGTTCTTCTGAGAAGTCGATTTAGACACCTATGACTTTAAACCTTTGGTTCTCTCAATCTAGAACCCGTTTCTACAAATGCTTTTAGCCACAAATAGTGTACCTTAAACTTAAAGATTAAGTGCTTGCTTGCTCAAAACTTTACACTCTGGAAGGAGAATTGACCAAAACATTCGTATCAGATTTTGTGCCTCCTGCAACTTCACTTCTTCTCGTTTACATATGTAAATGTTCCTACACTCAATTCTCTCAACCTGATCACTATTGGAAGCTAAAAATTTGTATAAAGTTCAATCACCTATAGACTTAGACGTGTACAAAAGCATTTCACAAAAGATCTAACACAGAAAGAGAAAACTCAGAAATATCGGGCGCAACATTTTCTTCATTTCTGAGAAAATTACAACTGAGTGATGAGAGAGTCTTAACTCACTTCTATGATGTCTAATGACATATACAACTTCTGATTACTCTATTCTCATGCTCTCTCATAAATGTCCTGAAATTTTTCATAGTATATATAGACAAAAATTTACAACCTTATGACTTCTCAAAGATATAAGTGAACTATCTGTACATATGTGTACACATCTTCCTCTTCTGAATGTATTCTTCTTCCATGCTTCATAACTTGAATCTTTCCTTCAAACCTTGACTTCAACTCTTCATCAAAACATCAATTGTTGATTGTCCTGCACCAACAGCTCCCCCTCAATCATCAATTGAGGTTTTCTCTATCTTCTTTATGCCTGCCATGTCTTTGAGTTTCTGTAGCTCTGGTCCATCCAAGCTTTTGGTAAGCATATCAGCTATCTGATCTTTTGTTGAAGTATGTATGACTTCAATCTCTTTATCCATCACCTTCTCTCTTAGAAAGTGATACTGAATCTCAATGTGTTTAGTCCTTGCATGAAACACAGGATTAGCAGCTAACTATATTGAGCTCATGTTATCTCCATAAATGATAGGTGTACTTTGTATGGTGTCAAAACTCTTCATCAGAGTCTTAAGCCATATCACTTCCTTTGCAGCTTCAAACATACCTTTATACTCAGCCTCTATAGATGAAAAATCAACTGTATGTTGCTTCTTTGAACACCAAGAGATTAACTTATCTCCCACATAACACAAGTATCCATATGTTGATCTTCTATCATCAGGATTACCTGCCCAATCTGCATCACTATATATTTTGATATTTGTATCTGATGTAAAACCATAATACAAACCCTCTTTGAGTGTACCCTTAATGTACCTCAACACTTTTTGACCTGCAATCCAATGTTCTTTCCTAGGACAATGCATGAACTGATACAAAACTCCAACTGCATATGATAAGTCAGGCCTAGTTAATGTAGCATAGATAAGACTACCAACCAAACTCTTATATAGCTTCATATCTTTGAATTCTTCTCCACCATATCTGCTCAATTTGTGATTCACCTCCATTGAAGTAGGTGCTACCCTGCAATCATTCATTTTAAACTTGATTAATAAGTTTCTCAAATACCTTTCTTGAGTCACATACACTCCATGTTGAGTATATGAAATCTCCATGCCCAAGAAATATGACAAGTCTCCCAAGTCACTGATTTTGAACTCTTTCTCCATTTGCTTCTTTAGGCTTTGAATGCCTTTCTCATCTGTACCTGTAAGAATTATGTCATCAACATATATGCACATGTAAATGAACCCATCATCACTTCCTTTAACAAGCAAGCTACTATCTGCCTTAGATACTTGAAATCCAAGTTCTTTCAAGAACTTCATAAGTCTATATTTCTATGCCCTTGGGGCCTGATTCAAACCATACAAAGCTCTCTTGAGCTTACATACATGATCTAGATACCTTCCATCTCTGAATCCTTGAGGTTGCTCCATGAAAACATCATTTGAAATGTAACCATTTAAAAAAGCATTCTTCACATCTAATTGACATAATTTCCAACCTTTACATGCAGCAATAGCTATGAGTGTCCTGATGGTTGTCATCTTTGCCACAGGACTATAGCTTTCATCATAATCAATACCATATGTTTGAGAAAACCCTTTCACAACAAGTCTAGCTTTATACCTAGACAGACTTCCATCTGCAAACCTCTTAGTCTTGTAGACCCATTTGCATCCAATGATCTTCTGACTATTTGATTTAGGAACCAAATCCATGTCTGATTCTCCATTAATGCATCATATTCTTCCTGCATAGCTTTCTCCCAATTTTCCTTAGCTTTTGCCTCTTCATATGTAGAAGGGTCTTCTTCTGCCTTTATCATGTAAGCATAATCTTTGGTAGCCAAAAAAGAAGTGTCATAGCTATACCTTGTAGGTTGCCACTTGTGTCTTGATGACCTTCTGAGTTCTCCACTCGTTGAGGTTTCTGGTTCTTCACACTCAGGATCAAATCTTGGCATTTCTTCAACTTCAACCGTCACTTCATTATTCTCCTCTTCATCAAATATCTGAACCTTTGATTTACCTTTCTTTTGACTCACAACTTCTTCATCACCTGTATTAATATTGATTGTACCTGCATACCAAGTACCCTGCTCATCAAATGTAACATCTTTTGATACAAGAAATTGTTTTTTGGATGGACTCCACAACCTATATCCCATCTGCTTATCATCATAACCAATGAATACATATTTTTCAGCTTTAGGTTCTAACTTGTGTCTTAATTGTGATGGCTCATATGCATATGCCAAACACCCAAATACTTTGCAATGATCCAAGGTAGGTCTTTTAGCCCACCATGCCTCATATGGTGTCATACCCTACAAAGCTTTACATGGTAGCCTATTGACCAAATATGTAGCTATATTTACAGCCTCAGCCCACAAATAATTTGCGCAATTTTTCTCCTTCATCATGGATCTTGCAAACTCAACAAGAGTTCTATTTCTTCTCTCTGCTACACCATTTTGTTGAGGAGAGTACCTGCAAGTGATTTCCCTTTTTATACTTTCATTCCACAAGTAATCATTGAACTCATCAGAGAAATACTCTCCCCCTCCATCTGACCTTAGCCTTTCAATTTATGGCCTGTAATTCTTTTTGCATACACATGATAATGTTTGAATGTATTGAATACCTCTGACTTATCTTTGATCACATATATAGTGATCCATTTGGTAGCATCATTAACATAAATCACATAATACCTTGAACCATTGATACTGAAATCCTTTGATGGTCCCCACACATTTGTGTGTACCAACTCAAGCTTCTCTGAATACATAAAACCATGCTTGGAGTAAGATTGCTTATGAGCCTTACCTAATTGACATGCCTCACATCTGTATGTCATATGTTGACCTGCAACATTAGGCAATCCAAGCACTGAACCATTGTTAATCATATCTTTGATACCTCTTTCATTGAAGTGTCCAAGCCTCTTGTGCCAAAGATCTAACTCAGAGATCTTATGTCCTCCATAAGTGAACAAGGCATGACCAACATTACCTTGAATCTTCAATGTGAACAACCTTCCTTCTTTCTTCCCTGAAACAATTTGTTTATACCCATTGCTAGGGTCTTCCACAAACACTCCTTCATTAGTGAATCTAACTTCATAACCTTTTTCAACAATTTGTCCTACACTTATCAGATTCTTAGGAATTGTAGGAACATACAAGACCTTACTCAAGAGAGTACTTCCATCCTTGGCCTTCACTGATCCAATTGACTTCACATTGTGCTTTGTATTGTCACCTGTTTGAACAACATGATTAGACACCTTATTTTCCAAATCAATCATCAATGCTATGTTACCACTCAGGTGATTGCTACACCCTGAGTCAATGTAGAAGACTCTTTGGTCTTCACTTTGCCTTTCACAAGTTGCATTCATTATCAATGTTGAATCCTCCTTCTGATCTGAAGCATAATTGTAGTAGGTATTATTGTATTGTTGACTTTGGAATCCTCTACCTACATTTCTTCCAAAGTAGTCCCTACTACCTCTTCCTCTGAAGTCACCTCTTTGATTTCTACCACCTCTTCCTCTTGAATTAAACTTCTGATTATATCCACCATTACTCTGATTATTATGCCAACAATCATTAGCTAAGTGATTTGTCTTACCAGAAATCTAGCAAGCTTTGACTCCATCTTTATTATTCCTGCCTCTTCCTCTACCTTTGCCACCTCCTCTTCCTCTTAGGAAGTTGGCTTGACTAGTTGTGCCTTCATCTTCATTTGCTTGTTGCTTCCTTTTGCTATTTTTCTTCTTATCCTTTGAGTACATTGCCTGACCTGTACTCTTGTCACCTTCACCTTTGACATCCTGCTCAAAGGTTAACATATGTCCTAGCAACTGATTTAAGTCAGGAGTAAAATGATCAAGTGATAATTCAGTAGACAAAATGAATGGATTCCATTTGTCATCACCTCTCAAACCTGTGAGGATTTGCCTTACCAATTTATCCTCCTCAATGTCTTCATCAATAGTTCCTAATGCATCTGCAATGTCCATTCTGGTTACATAATCTGAGATGGATTGAGAGGCCTTCTTCTTGAATGTGGTAAATTCTGCTCACAAGGATGCCTTCCTTGACTTTGTGGTGTTTTGGAAATGCTCCTCCAAAGCATTCCATATATCACTTGCACTTTCAAGACCTCTAATGTGAGGTAGCAAGTAGTCATTGACTGCCATATAGATAATGCTCCTAGCTTGAGCATCTCTCTTCATCCAATTCTTCAAATCTGATAATTCCTCCCTAGTTGGAACACTAGGATCTCTGAACTGAGGCTTTTCTTCTTCACTTGTAATGTAACTTATCAAGTCTTTGCTCATAAGATGAGCTTCCATCCTCATTGACCATGTTGGATAGTTCTCTCTATCCAATTTCTCTATTTCAAAAGAATCTCCCATCCTTTCTTCTCCTGTGTATTGAATTCTTTAAACTTTATGAGTAACAGATGTACCTTTACTTCGAATATTACTCCTTCTGACTTCCTTGATGTTGTATGACCTCCTTCTCAAGCTTTGCCCTCAAGCTTTCACCTTTTGAACCTTCAGATGTTGAATTCTTTGCACCTGCAGTAGTCGGGATCCTCCTTCCTTCAATTCTGATGCTTCCTGCTCTGATACCACTTATGGAGAGTGTTAATCTCCAAAAGAACAAGTTACACTTGTTATTAGAGCACCTCTATAACAAGAATAACTCAAACCTTCACCAATTTTAGAAGATCAATACTCAATTGTCAAGTTCTTGAACAAACTGTGAAGAAGGAGATTACACAGAAAGTCTGCTGCACATAATTCACTCATTGCCTTATCAAACATGTAAAGTCTTTGATAAAACGTTGTATGAAGTGTCACCTATAGATTGCGCACCTTCTCGAAGTTGAATCACTCCAAAAGATTCAGTAGATCTTGAGAAATGATCTCAACAACTCACCTATGTCTAAAATTGTTCTTCTGAGAAGTCAATTTAGACACCTATGACTTTAAACCTTTGGTTCTCTCAATCTAGAACCCGTTTCTACAAATGCTTTTAGCCACAAATAGCTTACCTTCCAACTTAAAGATTAAGTGCTTGCTTGCTCAAAACATTATAGTGTGGAAGGAGAATTGACCAAAACATTCGTATCGAATTTTGCACCTCTTGCAACTTCACTTCTTCTCATTTACATATGTAAATGTTCCTTCACTCAACTCTCTCAACCTGATCACTATTGGAAGCTAAAAATTTGTACAAAGGTCGATTGCCTGTAGACTTAGACTTGTACAAAAGCATTTCACAAAAGATCCAACACAAAAAGAGAAAACTCAGAAATATTGGGCGCAACATTTTCTTCATTTCTGAGAAAATTACAATAGAGTGAGTGATGAGAGAGTCTTAACTCACTTCTAAGATGTCTAATGACATATACAACTTCTGATTACTCTATTCTCATGCTCTCTCATACATGTCCCGACATTTTTCATAGTATATATAGACAAGAATTTACAACCTTATGACTTCTCAAAGATATAAGTGAACTATTTGTACATATGTGTACACATCTTCCTCTTCTGAATGTATTCTTCTTGCATGCTTCATAACTTGAATCTCTCCTTCAAACCTTGACTTCAACTCTTCATCAAAACATCAATTGTTGATTGTCATGCACCAAAAATTTGTGCCATGATGTCTGGTACATTTTTGAATCTGATCCCCCAATGCGGAATGGTTGAAATCATGTATGCGACTATGGGTTGGCCACGTGGTGGTGCCAAGTATACATAGTTTAACCATTTGGCACATCCTTAAACTGTCAAAACTGTTTTGGTGTACTCTGGCCATGATCTCCGGCAAAAGACAGGACAGTAACATGAGTTATACTTGATGTATAAAGGCATATTATTCCAAGTGCGTACCATCTCGGGGTATGTTTCAAGTAGGCGTATCCTCCATGTAGGTTGAAATATATTTCCATGTGTGGCACTTGCAGGAATGTCATCTGGTGCAAATTGTGTTGCCAAGGTTGGTTCTTTTGTTGTGCGCTGCTTTATCTCAGCATTATAATATGTCATTAATACACAGAATGGAACATACAAATCATCGGAAGTGCCAATCCACCGATGATGGGAGAGGTTTCTGAAGTAATCCGATTTGATGATAACTTCTTCTAATCGGGACATAGACTGTATCTGTACCGCAACTCTCTCATCATGGGTTGGACCAACGTTTTCTAACTTCCGCATCCATTCAGGAGCTTTGATCTCAATTGTGTCCATTCCGTCCTCTCTGTGCTTACCCCCAGGTGCAGGCATGGGTACATATGGGTCTTCAAAAGTCTCCTCAACTTCAATTGGAACCAACTCCTCAGGCTACGGCTCCACGAGGGGAGAGGGTTGACGCTCATATTGAAGAACTCTATTTTGTAGTTCTTCCAGTTGTGCTCTGAGTTCTACGACTTCTTCAGATGTGTCAGTTGCGGCTCTGACTTCTTTTGGTGACTCTTGCTGAGCTGCCAGTTGCTAGAGTAGGTCATCCCGCTCTTTTTCTAAGGCAGCGTGTGCTTCCAGGAGATCGGGATGTGTTTCCAACACGATTTGCATATTTTCAGATGGGATGGCCTTGAAGCTGGGTCAATGTCCTGTGCTGATCCCTCCATTGCTACTTCTAGGTTTTCTTCATTTTGTTTCTGCAGTCTTTTATTTTCTTCTAGTGCTGTAGACATGTGTTTGCATAGTAAGGCGAGGTTACCTTGAAGCTTGAGATTGTCAGTTATCTGAGCGTGTAACATTTCATCGAGTTGTTGTTTTTCCTCGGTATCTGGATGGGGTGGATTGGCTACTAACTGATCATGTTGTGCCTGCAAGGTATTATACTGCTCTTGTAATAGCCTCTTGTCCTTCTCTAAGTTAATGAATCTCTCTTGTAATGTTTCGTGGGTTTGGAACAGATTCGTATGCTGAGCATCTAGATGCTCGTAATGTTGTTGTAATTGAGACATACATTGGTACAAAGTATTAAATACATTATTGACAGGAGTGGATGTTGGGAAGGTGTTGAATGCAGGAGGGTAGGGAAAAGGGAAAGGGAGTGTGTATGTTGTGCTTGAAAAGGGTGAAGTGGGTGGTGGGGGAATGGGAGATTGTGGGAATATGGGGGGAGGGAGAGGTGCGGAAGTGGGTGATATGTCCATGAAGTCATATGTGGATGCGGTTGTGGGAGTGATTGTGAACATGGGAATTGTCGGTGTGGTGATGGTCGTGAAGGTGTAAAATGGTGTATGTAGTTGTGAATATAAACTGCCAGGAAGTGTGATAGGAGGAATGGGGTTTTCAGTGGCTACCGTTAGAATTATAGTGTCAGTGGTAGCATTTACAATAGTGGTGGTGTCAGGTTGTGCGGATTGTGAGGGTTGACTCATAGTCTATGCTTCAATATGGGAAGTGGAATCTGTGGCTGTGACAGTGGTGGTGACAGTGGTGGTAGGAGGTGAAGGTGGTGGAGTTGGAGGGGAGGGTGGTAAAGGGGGTGACGGGGGTGCACTTGAGGTATGGGCTTCATCAGTGTGATGAATGGTATGAGCTGTGCCCTTGGTGGTGGATTTGGTGCCCTGTGGTTTTGATACCAAGATATTTATCTATTTCCGTGATCTAGGGGGACGTCTACCATGTCTTTGCTCCGATCTTCATGAGTGTGCGAGAGCGGTGTGCACTATCTCTGGTACCCCCAATGCATCAACAATCATGTCAACGGTTGCCTTGTATTGGTCATCCACACCTTCGTCTTCTAGGATCTTGTTCATTAGGGCCTTTCCTACTGCCAAGGATAGTTTGTGTTGTTCCTGAACCCGATTGATGGTATCATACAGTCGTTTTAATTGCTTCGTATAGGCAGGGGTGCCTTCAAGTTCCGGTATGACTTCTTGTTCATATTCATGCTCTCCTTCATCGGATGGTCCTTCTTGTTCATCCTCTTGCTCCTCTTCTGCAGTCTCATCTTCATCTTCATCTACTTCGATGACGTCTGGTTGACTTGGATGGGGTTGGTCCGTTACAGTTTGTTGCCCACTTAAATGTTGTGCTTCAACTTCCAAATTCGTTGCATTAATTATTCTTGCTATCTCCTCATCAGTTAGATCCTCCAATGCGAAGCCATGAGGGAATTCTAAATCAGTGGGTATCGGTTGCACTCGCCTTGGAAGTCGTGGAGTTGTGTCTGGTGTCAGGGTGGCACCTCGGGCCTGTGCACAGGGCATCTGAACCGCTCCCCTCATTTTCTTGGATGGAGGCCTTGCGACTGATAGTCTTCGTTGAAATTCTTGCACCCTCGTCCAAACAAGTTCCCTTTGAATTGGCACATCATATGGCAAGCAGCGATAAATGATTCTTGTATAAGCACAACACCCATAAAGTACTGACTTCTGCTTCTTGTACCATCATTGTTGTGCCAGGTGTATTTGGTCAATGATCCAATGAGGCATGATGATTGTTAGATTGAAGGTATCTGGTAAGTACAAACTAAACCAGATTTTCTTGGGTGGCATCGTGAATCTCTCTTGAGTAGGGAACATGAAATGTTACATGCACATTCAGAGGTGAATGGCAATAGTTGGTGTCATTGCCACCATGTCCTTCAGTTTAGTCAAGTTTATGTTCTTCAGGTGATCTGGGATCATTGCCTCTTTCTCTGTGGGTATGTGCATACCTTTCATATCGAGAGCTTCCCTTACCAAATTTTTCATCAATTTGAAGCGCTTCAGTTCATTACCTCTTGTAAGAGATGGTAGGACAAAGGTGCTATACCCCTTTTTTGCTTTACTGGGAGTGAGGGTGCTAATCAAGTATCAACACCTTAGAAAGTCCGGCTTGGGTAACTGAGCTTTGAAGTAATCATATATTCCAGCCTTCTTCCATATTGGTTTCAACCCTTCATTGTTTTGAAGCCTCTTAAACTCTCTTGTAAAGAAGTGATACCGGCCCTAGCGTCCGTTACCTCCCACAAATAAGTGCCTTCTGCAAGAGGTCCTACCACATCAGTGAACCAATGCGAGTTTTTGCTTACTGGTGATGTGTGACCTTGGGGAGGATTCTGAATAGGTATGACATGTAATGCTCTCAATAGGAGTGGGTATCAGTTGTGCGAGTGCGTGAACCCTATTGTACATGGTGTGGTCCGTGTGTGGCTACTTGAGCCCGTATGCAAGCCTTAGGCACCCAAATTTGTTTTGATTGTGGGTCAGCCTTCATTGACTTCTTGGGTACTCAGATATACCTTACTTTCGTAGAGGGTTTTTTGAAGGACTTCTTATTAGTGTCCTGGTATTGATCATTAATATGAAGTTGAGCCAGTGGTTGTGGTTTAACTGCAGCAGGGTGCTCGCCTTTCCACACCCACACTTGTGTCGATGGCAGAGACACCTTGCTTCGTATTTTCTTTTGGCTTGGAGCATCGGTTATTTGCTTCCTCTGCAATTGGTACTCCTTTGATTGTCCTGCTTCTACCACCCTTGGAAAAGAAGGGAGTTTCGTCCTATCCTTGAATTCTTTGTTGAGAAAAACATCCCTCTGCATCACATAGTTTTGGACAAGAATAGCATCATCATCTTCATATGTACTCCTGGAAGGACCGGGAGTGTGTGCTTTTCCTAGTTCTTTGAGTGCTTCATTTTCTAACTCAATTGTAATTCGGCTCTGATTTACCCAGACCTGAAGAAGTCCATTTCTTAGGTTTAGGTTGATTGCGTGATCATAGATCCACTCTTGACCCAAGACAAGAGGCTCAGTGAGGTCGTCATCTTCGCACACTAGCACTTTAACTGTTATAAAAACATCTTGAATGTAAAGTGGAAGTTCCACCTCGCCCATGCAAGGGGTTTCCACACCTCCCAATCCTATGAGATATGCTTCTATAGGATTGACTTTTAATTTCAATTCTTGACAGTAAGAGAGTGTCACCGCACTAGTGGCTGCACTTGAGTCAATCAATGCTCGCATAGTTCTTGCACTAATTCCTTGTCTGATCTCTAAGGTTACAAAAGGACGCCAATCAATTATTTTATAGGACTTACACCTGAGACTTCACACATAGCCATATGATATCTTGGGTCTGTATAGGCATTTGTCCTATGCTGATTCCTACTTCTTCTTGTCCTCAATTTTATTCTTCGGATGTCCTCAAATGCTTCTGCCTGTGCTTCTTCTCGAATTCGCTTTTCCTCTTCTTTAAGTTTCTTTGCAATATTGAGTCGATTTAACATCTCCTCCGTGAGGGGTTCCTGATATAACTTGACTCTACATCCACTGATGTAATTTGGTAGGATGTCGCCTTCTAGAGTGGCTAGTTGAACTGCTCCACTAGTTGAGATCCTATTTATGATCATAGGTCCATAGCCACGCTTCTCTAATTTTCTCGCATGTTGCTTCAAAGTGTAGACTAGGACTAAGTCTCCTGCTTTCAAGCCCTTATCCTTCACATGGGCATCAAAGTATGCCTTCTGTCTTTTCTTAACTACATATATTCCTATTACCGCTCTTAATCTTGTTTCACCTAGTCATTCGAGATCCAAAATCCTCGAAGAGAGTTCATGACCCGTCCACTCATGCTCTTGTACTACCCTTAGTGTAGGTATCAAGAATTCTAATGGAAGCACTGCATTTTGGCCAAATACCATCTGAAATGGTGTGGCTTGGAGTACCGTTTTATAGGCAACTCTGTATGCCCAAACAGCATGGTGTAGTTTTTTGTCCCAATCAGAGTGTTTATTATTCACCAATTTAGTGAACACATTGCATAGAATCTTATTCGTGCTTTCGGCTTGCCCATTAGCTTGTGGTTGATAGGGGGCAGACTTCTTGTGTATCACCAAGAACTCTTGGAGAAGATTTTCAATGAACTCATTCAAGAAGTGAGTCCCTCTATCACTCACTAGCTCTATAGGTAGGCCGTATCTAGTGAACACATTCTCAAATCAGAACTTAGCAGTCATCAGAGCATCATTCTTGGTCGTAGCTTTTACCTCTACCCACTTGGTTAGGTAATCTTTGGCCACAATAATGTATTCCGCATGGGAACCCTTAGTTGGGGGATTAATAGGACCTACAAACTCTATTCCCCACTTAAAGAATGCACATCCACCCATCATAGGTTTCTAAGGCATCTCATCTTTGCATATAGGATACTAAGTTCGTTGACAGACATCACACCTCTTCACGTAGGTATGTGCATCCATGTGTAGGGTCGGCCACCAAAGACCTATGAATAGTATAGCCTTGATTACCCGATCTGGTCCAAAATGTCCTCCTGTTACACCCTGGTGAGCAGTTTCCAAGATCTTGAGATATTTGCTCTCATGGACACATAGCCGTAGATATCCATCCCTTCCTCGCTTGTACACATTATCACCAATAAGTGAGTAGTCTAGGGCTTATTGTTCTAAACTTCTTTGCCTCATCAGGGTCATATCTTGAGGGAATGTTTTCGTCCTCAAGAAGGCTACTAATGGTTCACTCCAATCTGGTATTAGAGACATCTAGTACAAGGTAGCGTGCTCCACAGGTGGTCTAGTTCGACAGACTAGGCATACCTTACACAACGTATGAACATCGACGTCCATAGTCAGCCAATGCACTCCGAGCCTCTTTAGTGTCTGTGAAGTTCTCTACCTTGATTGGTGTTGCTCTAATGCACCTACGTGTGCTAGTTGCAACCACTTAGCGTACTCATCTTCTTCCACATAACAAGCTAATATCCCTTGATCTATATGCTTGTACATACTCCTTGCCATGATATGGTACTTCTGGGCTTTTACTATCTCCCTATCCTGTGTGTTTATTACTGGGTGGTTAGGCCCGTATGTCAATACTAGCACTAATGGCTTAGGCCACTGAGGTACCACCTCCAAATTAAACAAGTAAGCATCAGGAAGATCATTTGATACTCCTTGTGATGCTTCTCCGGATGTTAGTCTTGAGAGGTGGTCTGCTCTCAAGTGAGTCTTACCTTTCCTCACCACAACTTCAAAGTCATACTCCATTAGCAAGAGGAACCATCTCACCAATCTACATGTATTGCATGGCTTGTTTACCAAGTACAATAGTGCTTGATGATCAGTAAAAAATTTAAACTTGTTTGCAAGCAAATAGTGTCTAAACTTTTTAACCGCATACACCATGCCTAATCCTTCTTGTTCAGTGGTGGAATAATTTCGTTCAGCTGCATTCAATTGTCTACTAGCATATGCAATTGGAAGATCCATATTACCTTCACCAGTAGGTTGTGCGAGTACACATCCAATAGCATAATTGGATGCATCCACGTGAACATGAAAGGGCTTATTCCAATCTGGTGTGGTCAAGATTGGTGCTTAACATAATTGTCGTTTAAGCTCATTGAAGGAGTTCTCACACTCATCCTTCCACTCAAAATTAGTCAAAAGTCCGTACAAAGGCTTTGCAATGATGGCATACATGTGTATAAAATGTCGGTAATAACCACAATGCCCCATGAAATCTTGTACTTCCTTGACATTGCTTGGCCTAGGTAGCTCTACAATAACTCTCACTTTTTCCTCGTCCGTAGATATGCCATTCTTTGACACTATGTGTCCTAGAATCTTGCCTTGCCTAACCATGAAAACACACTTTTCTGGGTTCAAGCAGACTTGATATTCTCTACATTTGTCAAAGATTTGCCTTAGTTCAGGTATATGTGTTTGTCTAATGTTGAAATGAGCACAAAGATCGTCAACATAGACCTCTAAATTCTTTCTCAAGAACTCTTTAAATACATGACACATCAGCCTCTGAAACGTGGTGGGTGCATTGGTAAGCCCAAATGGCATTACTCGAAAAGTAAATATGCCCCACTCTATGGTAAAAGCCATGTTATGTGATCCTCTGGAGCAATGGCTACCTGATTGTAGCCCGAAAATCCATCAAGGAAGTTGTACACTTCCTTGCCTGCTACTCTTTCTAGTAGATGCTCAGTGATAGGAGGCGGATAATTATCTCTAATGGTGGCTGCATTAACCTTCTTCAAGTTGATGCATATGTGTAACTTCCCATTCTTTTTGGGCACCACTACAATGGGGGATACCCACTCAGTGTGCTCAATTTCATAGATGAATCCAGCTTCTACCAGTCTATCTATATCCTCCTTGATCTTAGCAGTGTAGTTATCGTTATAGGTCTATGGCTTCTGCTTGGACGATTTGGCATCTAAGGTCATGGGAATTGTTTGTGAGCATATGTCAGGCTCTACACCTTTCAAATCCTTATAGCTCCAAGCGAATACATCTCTGTATTCCCTTAGCAAGGCTATTGGCTCATGCTCCTCTACTTCCGTCAGGTCGTGGCCTATGTACGTGCATCTTTCTTCTCCTTCTTCTATGGCTACCACACTTTTCTTGGTGGTTTCCTTGTTATCATAGGCCTCTCCTGCTTGTGCATTTTGTTAAGGCATCCTTATCATGACCCTCCTATCATCTTTCTCATACCTTTGAAGTTTTCAGGGACCTCAAACAAAGATTCTTCCTCTCTCGATGTGACTTCTCTCTTCTTCGTTTTCTTTCCTTCACTCTTGGTGGCCACTTGTGTGGTTAACCTCACATCATTTGTAAGCTCTCCATATCTCTGAGGATGAGCTTCTACTTCGTAGAAGTACTCTTCCTCTGATGCAAAGGGTGGGTCCATAATGATTGACTCTAGATCGGAGTCACTTGCATCCTCAAATGCATCAATGCAAGGCTCGCATTCTTCAAGAACTGAATCACCCATGAGTGGCTCTATTGAGAAGACTGAAATATCATAGCCATCCTCATCACAGTGGGGTGTCCATTGTTCTTCATTGATGGCTACATCCATTGTTGCTAGAATTTCCGCCCAGTCGTGAGGTTCAAATTCTTCGCCAGGAAATACTACAGGTGCATAGGCTGGGTCTTGAATTGATCTATGAGTATCCTTAGCACCTACCTCTCTGGCTTTTTCTCTCTTCTCTTCCTCTATTGCCACCTTGCACATCCATAAGTGTGTGTCTTCATGCATCCATGAGGATCCTGATCCTATGGAATGCACTGACTCAATATCATATCTGGCTCTATGGATGGGGTTCCATAGTTAGTGTGACAACCCGTGGGCAAGAGCCCCCCCCCCCCCCCCCCCCCCCCCCTGTATTTCTATCTAGGCCTTTTTGGTGCTTGTATGGTTTGCCGACCGGCGCCAAATTGTGCGCAACTATAGGGGGACATGGTGAGCCTCCGACCCAAGTGACCAAGTGAACTCAAGCGATCTTAGCGATCATCGTGCGGTAGCCTTCGTGCTAGTCCCCTCCGTACGCACCTCTCGAAAGCGCCGTCGTGCCATCGAGAGGCCGTTGTAACGCGTTTGCCCGCGACGCTTAACGCGGGCCGGCTCACTGTAAACGTTCGCCCGCGACGTTCAACGCGGGCCGGCTTAGGCCGTTCTTTTGTAAGCGTTCTCTTTCAATGCAAGTTGGTTTTTCATTCAAACGGTGATCTTCCGCTTTCAAGTAAGCGAACAAAACACTCAAGTAAGTCACCCTACCGACGGGCCGGTGCGAGTCGCCGAGCGAGCCCGGGGTGCTTGCTTTCGTTTTATCACAGTTGGTATCAGAGCCTCGCTCGATCTAAGCGGCCTTGGAAAAGAGAACGGACCGGTTGTCACACCAGTGCTGGGGACCGAGTCTTAACGTTCTACTTAGTACACCGTGATGGAGGGTGAAGGCAACGACGCGTTTCTTAGCGACGTGGAGCCACGTGGTGGAGGCCACAAAGAGACAGGAAAGGAAAAACGGAGGAACAAGGGGAAACGTCAACCTACCCCGCCTCCCACAAATCGGAATTATGATCTTGGAACGTTGGAAAAAGAGAGGGATGAACTGCCCGTAGACTGGATGGTGGCTCAGGAAAACCGCATGGGCCGTCTTGAGTCCACCATCGCTGATCTGGCGCAGTTGTTGAAAGGTCAGGCAGAAACAAGGGAAAACAAGCCCAGGGATACGGGAAAGCAACCAGAGGTTCAACAAGGGGAGACATCGGGGCGCACGTCTCGACAAGGTTGTCGGCCTCGCGTCAGACGATACAACCTCATCTCCTCCTCGGACGATGGTAGCGACTCAGACTCCTATGGGAGGTTCAAACCGTGCCCACCCGAGAAGTTCCGGGGTAAACGCAACTCTCTCGCAGTCTCCAAATGGCTTCGAGACATGGAGCAATACCTCGATCTTCAAAGAGTGGGTAAGCGACATTGGGTGAAGATTGCCGCCTCCTTCCTAGCCGACGATGCCGACGCTTGGTTCTTGGCAGAGTCCGCAAGGGAGGAATTCAAGTCATGGAAAGAGTTCAAAGCAGCGTTTGAGGAGTATTTTATTCCTCAAAACGAATCATTCAAACTCAGGGATGAATGGCGGGGCCTGAAACAAGAAGGGCCGTTGTCCGAATACATTCGCAAGTATAGAAGACTCATGTTGCAGATAACGGAGATGCATGATCTCGATCGGCTGCATGGGTTCCTATACGGATGTAGTGTTTGGACGCGGCACGAGATAGAAAAACAGTCGCCCCCCACTTGGGAGGAAGCCATCGTCATGGCTGAAAGATACCAGGATGCTGAGAGCAATCGACGTGCTCAAAGCATGCGCAAGACCGAGAACACCTCACCACGAAGGAATCAGCAGGGTACGGGGAACACCAACACAAACACCCGTCCTGCCAACACCACTCAGAACACGGGTAATGTGCCAGTTCAAAGGAACCAGAATAATTACGGGAATAACCAGCAGAGGGCATTGCCAGCGCCCCAATGGCAAAGGAATGATCCCCGGCCATTCTGTAGAACATGCCGTGGGAATCACTGGACACACCAGTGTACTCGCAATAATAATCAGACGCGGGTACAAACGGCTCAAGTAGAAGAGGAGCCTCAAAGACGAAACACCAATGTGGTCCTGACTGAACTAGATGACAATGACGAAGAAGTACAAACAGGGAATAATGCGCCGCATGTAGGTACCGTGGCCGCGATGCCAGGGTGCTTTCCAATGACATTACGAGTGATTCAGAATATGTACTTCTGGGGAACGTTTGGAAATAAGAGAAAAGCAGTGTTGGTAGATTCAGGCGCGACGCATAACTTCATGTCGCCTCAGTGTGCAGCTAGTTTGCAGTTGGCCTTGAGTAAACTTCCTGAAATGTCAGTCACCTTCGCTCAAGGTCGAGACGATAATGTAAAGATTGCCCTCAACGTCCGTATGACAATCGGGGAGTGGTCGGCAAAGTTAGATTTTCTAGTCGTGCCACTGGAATCATTTGATGTAATAGTTGGACTTTCATTCATGGACCGATACATGGTCAGCATGTTGGGTAAAGGAATTGATAAACTTTTACTAGACATGCAAGGGAACATAGTGGTTGTAGACTGTTATAGAAGTCCGAGAAGAGCCCCAGAGGGAAATTTAGATGTCCAAGGCAAGTCAGGAAAGGTAGAGAACCCAGGATCGAGTTCACAGGAATCAAGTCACAAAACAATCACTCCTCCCACAACAAAAGAGGAGGCGGACAGGCAAAGAAAAGGAAAGGCACCAATGAATCAAGAGGGTATGCCCTCCAGCAGTCAGGGAAAAGGGAACAAGAAATTGAATTTAGAAGCAGGAAAGTTAAAATCTGTAGCCGCAACAGCAAGGGCAGAGCAAAGACAACAGACACAAGGGCCTTTGACGGCCAAGCAAGTGGAAAAAGCGATGAAGCATGGAGCTCAGGCACATTTGTGCGTCATAAAGTGTAGCCCCATTGACATAGACGAAAAGGAAAACGAAAAGATGAAGGTTGGAGATAAAAGAGTTCATGAAGTACTTAGAGATTTTGAAGATGTTTTGCCAAGTCAGTTACCAAGCGGGCTGCCACCACTCAGGCAAGTCCAACACAGAATTGAAGTCATGCCAGGGCATGCCCCTCCGGCCAAAGCACCTTACAGAATGAATGAAACAGACCTAAAGGAGTTAAAAAGGCAATTGGTGGAACTGGAACAACAAGGTTTCATTAGACCCAGTAGTTCACCCTACGGTGCTCCCGTTTTATTCGTCAAGAAGAAGGATGGCAGCATGCGGTTGTGTGTGGATTATCGGGCTTTGAATAAGATTACTGTCAAGACAAAGTATCCAGTACCAGTTATGGATGAGTTGATGGACCGATTGGGTCAGGCAAAATTCTTTACTCGAATAGATCTCAGATCCGGATATCATCAGATTCGCATCGCAGAGCAGGACATTGAAAAGACGGCGTTCAGGACGCGCTATGGCAGCTACGAGTGGTTGGTCATGGCTTTTGGACTCACAGGCGCTCCAGGCACGTTTTGCCGAGAGATGAATGATGGATTCAGAGATATGTTAGATGAGTTCCTGATCATCTACATAGACGACCTCTTGATATACAGCCGCACACTAGAGGAGCACCTAGAACACGTAAGGGCCGTCCTGCAACGCCTAAGAGAAAGACAGCTCTATGCCAAGCCAGAAAAGTGCGAGTTTGCCATGAACTCAGTTGAATTTTTAGGTTTCATGGTTTCAGACAAAGGAGTGATGATAGACCCTCATAAAATCTCAGCAGTACATCAATGGGCACCACCTAGAACAGTCAGAGAAGTGAGAGAGTTCATAGGGTTCTGCCAGTTTCCAAGAAAATTCATAAAAGATTTCAGTAAAGTGGCTGCTCCGCTCACAGAGTTAACTAAAGGAAAAGGTTGCTTTGTGTGGGGGCCTAAGGAACAAGATGCCTTCGAGCAACTCAAACAGGCGATGTGCGAAGCCCCTGTGTTGAAGTTGCCGGAGTTTGACAAAGAGTTCGAGATCCACACAGATGCATCAGGATTAGCGATTGGAGGGGTCCTTATGCAGGAAAGTCGCCCTGTGGCTTATGAGTCACACAAATTCTCAGGTACAGAGTTAAGATGGAGCACTCACGAGAAGGAGATGCTCGCGGTGATCCACTGTTTGCGAAAGTGGCGTCACTATGTCCAAGATAAACACACAAAAATCTACACCGACAACATTTCACTCAAGTACTTTTGTACTCAGCCAAAGTTATCCCCCAAGCAAGCAAGGTGGCAGGATTTCCTGGCTGAATTTGACATAGACATAATTCACAAACCCGGCAAGCAAAACGTCATGCCAGACGCACTGAGTAGAAGACCGACGCTGGCCGCAATTTCCATGGCCGAGAGTAAGACGAAAGATCAGATTCGTAAGTTGCAACAAACCGATCCGGAGATACAGAGGATCATAAAAGATGTACACCTGGGCTTAGATCATAAAGGGAAATACGCAATTGTGAACAACATGCTATATAGAAAGGGAAGGATTTACATACCGGACAACGCAGAAATACAAAGGATGCTTTTATGGGAAGCACATGACTGTCAGCTCGCAGGACATGGAGGACAACGAAGAAGTTATGAACATCTAAAAGAGCATGTGTTCTGGCCAAAGATGAAAGAAGACGTCATTGAATATGTTCAAACATGCCCAACCTGCCAATTAGTAAGACAACAAAAGATAAAACCGGCAGGCCTACTCCAACCTATGCCTGTTCCGAACCGTCCTTGGGACATGGTCAGCATGGACTTCATAACAGATCTACCCACATCCGATGGGCATAATGCAATTATGGCAGTAGTGGACTATTTTTCTAAACAAGCACACTTCATACCGATGAAGCCACCTATGCCGGCAAAGGTGGTAGCACAGACTTTCTTCCAAAAAGTGTTTAAGTATCATGGCCTTCCCCTGGCTATTGTGTCAGATCGGGACACTAGATTCATGAGCGACTTATGGCGGGAACTTTTTTCCATCTTAGGCACGCAGCTTCGATTCTCGTCGGCCTATCACCCCGAAACCGATGGGCAAACAGAAAGAGTCAATCAAACCATAGAAAATTACTTGAGGAGTTACATTAAAGCGGACCAGAAGGATTGGGCCAAACACCTTGACATTTTGGAATTCCATTATAACAGCTCAATTCATTCCAGTACATCTATGTCACCGTTCGAGGTGGCCACAGGTAAAAGTGTAATCACACCTATGGCACTCATGTCAGATGAAGTGCTAGTGGCAGCAGACCGGGAATGTGGTAATTTTTTACGAGACTGGCAATCCAAACTACGACAGGCAAAAGAGGCCCTTATCAAGAGCAAAGAAAGGATGGTAAGAATTGCGAATCAGAACCGAACCGAGGCGCCAGATTACCAAGTGGGTGATTTAGTGCTAGTAAATGCCAAGAACATCACTTTACCCAGGAATTTCACTCCAAAATTCAATCATCGGTATTATGGGCCATACAGAATTAACCACCGTTTCAACCAAGTGACATATCAGCTGGCTCTTCCACCAGAAATTCATATTCACAACTCGTTCCATGTGAGTTTGTTAAAACGCTTCCGCCCTGATACTCGTTTCGGACGTCAAGTCACGTTGGTGGAAGATCCAATCGAACAACGACAGGCAGAGTTGATCCTCAAGGAGAATAGCTCGCAATTCCTCGTCAAATGGCGTGGCCGCCCACTTAAGGAAGCCACATGGGTAAGTAAACAGAGTATGCCACCGACAGCCCAAAGCCTCATTGAGTCGTTCCAATCGACTCATCCTTCGACATCCCAGGCGCGAATTCCGTAGCTTTACGAGGACGCAAAGCTCTTCGAAGCGGGGGAGAATATGTGACAACCCGTGGGCAAGAGCCCCCCCCCCCCCCCCCCCCCCCCCCCCCCCCCCCCTGTATTTCTATCTAGGCCTTTTTGGTGCTTGTATGGTTTGCCGACCGGCGCCAAATTGTGCGCAACTATAGGGGGACATGGTGAGCCTCCGACCCAAGTGACCAAGTGAACTCAAGCGATCTTAGCGATCATCGTGCGGTAGCCTTCGTGCTAGTCCCCTCCGTACGCACCTCTCGAAAGCGCCGTCGTGCCATCGAGAGGCCGTTGTAACGCGTTTGCCCGCGACGCTTAACGCGGGCCGGCTCACTGTAAACGTTCGCCCGCGACGTTCAACGCGGGCCGGCTTAGGCCGTTCTTTTGTAAGCGTTCTCTTTCAATGCAAGTTGGTTTTTCATTCAAACGGTGATCTTCCGCTTTCAAGTAAGCGAACAAAACACTCAAGTAAGTCACCCTACCGACGGGCCGGTGCGAGTCGCCGAGCGAGCCCGGGGTGCTTGCTTTCGTTTTATCACAGTTAGGCACATAAGCTTCCTCGGCGGGAATGCTTATTCTCTCACTTGCCTTGTCCTTACTTTGAGAGACCGGGTCCTTTTCTGATTGTGCAATTAGCCTCTCCAGTCTTTCTAGTAGTCCATCAAAGTGCAAATGTGTCTTCGCTGAACTAGAGAAGTTAAAGAGGCGACTGGCTTCAAACATGGTTTGAGCCAATTCCACCATCTTAGCACAAATTTTTGTTCGTTCAAGCTCTAGTTCGGCTCTAGGGTAACACTTTTCATGATCCGTCACATTTAGCCCGTCTTGGATTCTGGCCTAATATGCCTTAAGCATCATATTTAGGTCCTCGGGAGTGGGATCTGCTAATACTGATCCTGCTCTAGGGGTTGGTGGGGTTGCATGACGCAGGTTGGAAGGTGGTGGATAAGATGGAGATGGGAATGGTGGTGGTGGGGTAGTGGGAGAGGGAGGTTGAGATGTAAGTTCAATTATCTTGGCTCTCGTTTCTCTTAGGCTTTCCTTGAGTTCACTCATCTTCTTTGCCCATTGCCTTTTCATTCTTTCTCGACTATCCTTCCAAGCTCTAGTCCTCTTCTTCGTCATGCTCTCTGTTTCACTAACCTCGGAGCTCTTTTCCTGGCCTACACCTGGGTTCTACTGCAAAGCCTGAGCTCTGGTGACCACTTGCACTGGTGCAATGGAAGCTACACTTCTTGTAGAGTCTACTACTAACCCAATAACATTGATAAGAGTGATTTTGGGCATGTTATTGGGGTTCTTTGGACAATCTCTTAAAAGATGCTCTTTTTTGCAATCTTGACAAAAGCCTTGAATGGTTATCGATTGGGGCTGCATAGGTGCAGGCATGGGGCAATCACGAATGAAATGATCTCCTTGACATCGGTAGCATGGTCCTCTAGGAGCTGGGGGTCTTACCTACCTAAGTTGAGGTCTAGAGTTGGGGTTTGCATACATGACGTTTGCATACTCTGGCTCCGAGCTAGGTTGACTTGGTTCTTTAGAGTAATATCATTCGTTATGCTCAGGTGACTCCATGTAGTAAGCCTATGGACTATCTATGTGAGTAGAATCAAAACTATGATCACTCGGGTCACTTTCTGAAAGCAATAGAGTTACTGGGACTATGGCTCTATTCAAATTTTCTTTTACAGCTGCATACTTTACGGAAATCACATTTGCTTGAGCAGGAGGTTGCTGAGCTAATACAGGCTGAGGTCTTTGTTGGGGCTGATATTGTGGTTGGTAGGGTTGTTGAGGCCTTGCATACTATGGTGGTGGGTATTGGTTATGGTATCTTCCCTCTTGAGGGTAGGGTTGTGGATATGTTTGCCTCACTACTTGCTTATTGTAGGGGCAATCTTGCGTAGTGTGATTAGTGTATCTCCGTTCTATGGTGCAATATTGGCTAATAGGATTCACTTGGGGTTGAGCCATAATGGGAAATACATTCGCCATATGGTCACCTCCACATGTATAGCATCATCTCACTGGGTAAATCGGGGTATGTGTTTGCTCGAGACACCTAGTTTCTGAGCTACTTTCTCTGTTAGTTCCTCAATAGATGTATATTGTCTGGAAGAGATGCTTGAAGAGCCATATAAACCTTGGTAGATCTTTGAAAGATCTAGCTCCTCTCCTAGATTATCCTCTATGTCTATACACATGCGTACGCATTCTTCTATGGTCCTAGGGTCCTTTAGGTACACATATGATCTCAACTTTCTACTCAGCAGTCCATCTAGGAATAAAGCCACCTGTTTGGCTGGAGTGGGCAACTCTGGAACATGGCATCTCTCTAAGTATTGCCTAAACCTTCTTCCTGCCAGTCTAACAGTCTCTTGAGGTGTCTGCTTGAAGCTGTGAATCAGTGAGGAAGTGTTATGTCGTATTCCACTCTTAGAGAATTCAGTGATGAAAGCCTCGCGAAGTTGGTCTATGCTTTTGAACTGTCTCTCATTTAGAGGTTGAAACCATGTAAGGGTTGTGTTCCTAAGGGTGAGACCGAAAGCATTGTATTGTGTGAATAGGTCCTCAACTTGTTCAGCTCTCAAGTCTTGTCTATATTCGGCCACATGATGGTATGGATCTCGAGTGCCATCGAAGTAATTATTCATGGACTTAACTAGCTGTGTAGGTCTCAAAGTCCACGTGTGCTCTCTAGGTCTTGGCAGAGGGAATTCATCTACATTTCTTGGATTTCTTGGAGCTCTAAGTCTCTCAGGTTCCACTCTATCCATTTCTGTTCTCGTTCTTTTTCTTCCCAACGGGTTGGCGAAACTCACTTCTGGCCTATCTCTACTTGTGTCCCTTTGAGCTCCATGAGCTTGGGATGTTCTCGCTCCTGGGTGGCCATAAGAGACATTAGATCTTGGTTGGGGGGAAAACAAATTCACCCTTCCAAGTGTAGGCATGCCTACCATGCTCCGTGACTACAAAGATCCTCTCTGAAGTATTGTCTAAATAGGTCACTTTGCCTGGACTATCCAGATCTTTAAACTCGTAGATAGTGAGCGCTCCAACCTCATTAGGCTGACCAGGCTTGTACCTCCAAAAGGCTTCTTCAGTCTCTCGGTTTAAGAGCAGATCTATGCTCTTATTATCCTAGGGAACCCATTGCGGCGTGATAATTCTAGTGAGGACTGATTTGCCTCGAGGGGTTTTAGGCTCTCCACTTATGTTCCCTTGCTCTAGGTCACCTATGTCCGTCTCTAGAATCACATTCCCAAATTCGTCTGTCCTATCTGGGTGACTGGTGACCATGTATATGGTTCCCTCTTTGTCGAGGTATGCTCCATTTTCAAACTTGATTGCTGGATGTTCTAGTCCAATGGGTTGATCTGGGTTTTGATCTTGACCACAGATCTTCCTAAGCCATCCTCATAGATGCAAGCACCTAATCGGTTGGTCTTAAGGTATTCCAGTTGCGTCTTATAGGGGCCTTTGACCCTATGCAAATATGGCACTCCTGAACTTCCTGTAGGTCTTTCCATACCCTGAGACATCTCGGACTTACTGGTTTCAGAGCTAGGGTAGTGCGAATAATGGCTCAACTGCTGGGCCCAAGACCTAGCAGTATGATTGACACTAGCCTCTGAAGACCTAAGACTCTGTCTATCTATCCTTAGGTGTCATCTTGATCTAAGGTTCATATGCCTAATCGAGTCGCCCCAATTTTTACCCAAAGTACAACCTCGTTGCAGCTCAATTTGTATCAGTTACTTGATTTTTTTTTAGTTGATTATCGTGTTTATGATCTTGTCTGATATCATGTCGTCAGGAATACTTGAGTGACTTTCTGCACTTTAAGTTGTTCGTACCACGTTAAGTTCTTTTCTTTTAAGTTATTGATCGCCAAGAGACTATCTTTATGCTTGAACTTGAGTATTTAGTAGTCTTCAACTTGATAGATGCCTATCGTCGCCCTGACTCACTTCTAGCACTACTCGCACTTAGCCTAAACTAGGAATGGACAAAGGAAGTTGAGAATATTCCAACCTCACTTGCTCATCCCTTGCTCTTTAGTGCTTAAGAATCCCGTTGTCGGCGCGAAAGCGACGGTCGGTGGATCAGGGCGACCGCCAAAAAATACGGCGCACACCGAGTGCTTAGAGCAAACTCAGGTAAAGAGTGTATTTGGGGAAAGCAATTCGTCCTTTACTCCTATACTTAGTAGTGACCCAGTATTGCCATTATTTATCATGCCGGATTTGTTTTAAAAGATCAGAAAACATTGAGGAGTTTTAAACCTGCCGCTTCTCTCTAGAATCATCGAGCTTTCAGCGAGCTTAATCATCTAGAATCAAGTACTCTCTATGACATTATAAATGTCCCTAAGTCATGCATTGTAGGGATCCAAAAAAGCTCATTCGATTATTGAACCACACAATTTTCAATGTCAATAATGGAGCTTATTTGAATATCGAGAAGAAGAGTAATCATCCTCGTGTATTGAAAATTAGGGATCATATTTCTGTACAAAAATTTTCACTATTCAGATCTAATGTCACTTTCTATGATAGTCAACACGAATGCATCTTCAAGCTTCCCATAAGCATCCAAAAACTTGTGTTCCAATTATGAGGAAAGGAAATTGAACACACAGATAAATCATGCGAATGTTCTTGCGCATCTATAATTATTTGCGTATGTTGCAAGATTTTGTTTTTCTCATTACAAAAATGTGTTTTAGAGATGATGTGCCGGTTTTAAAGTTAAGCAGTGAGCTTAAGCTTCACGAGTGGTGATGCATATAGTAGCAATTACATACTCTCACTCTCTACAGTATCTGAGGTGCAGAAGGTTACTCAGATCATGTATAGGCTAGTTGCAAAGCGTCGCTCTCCATCTAAACGGACGAAAAGCATCACAGGACCGACAGTTTAGTAGCCTGTAGCAACTGATAACAGAAATGGAGAGATTTTTGTCAATTATTTAAATTAATTGAATGCATTTAAACTGAACGCAATGCCTAGAAACCATTTCACTGTATATTTTTACGTCAATTAAATAGAATCCGGGAGAAAAGTTTGAGATATCAGAGTTTAGTTTCGAGATCAATAGATGGAATCGACCTAAGTATAAACGTGAATTTCACAATAGAATCTTCTCCTTCATTGACGTAAGCTAATATGCTCAAAGAAATAATACATCTAGTTGACGCACTGCACGATCGTACACTTCGAAGTTGAGAAAATCATCGAACTTAATAGACGAAAGGAGTTGGGTCCTCTAGAAATCTTGTGGATAGAAACAAAAGAACGAAGTTTGTCAACAACTGAGGAATTAAAGTGACAACAATATTAAACAACGCGTTCCGCTTACATCGGAAAAGGTTGAACATACTATTTCAGAGCAAACTACTTTCAAAACAGAACAGACTACTATTTCCGAATTCAAATCATGATTTATAATCCAAAGTATTCAACTTCAAATCTTAACGCAGATTAGATTATTTTTATTAAATAAATTGCTACAAAAATCATCAATTCCAACAAGTTGTACGTACGCATTCCAACTATGAAATTGTTTCACAGTTAAGCGTTGAAACAAAACTCTCTCAGATTTGATCTTCGCCAGCCAGAAGATAGCATTCCCCGTAAGATGCGGCATTCCGACTATGAAATTGTTTCACAGTTAAACGTTGAAACAAACTCTCAGATTTGATCTTCGCCAGCCAGAAGATAGCATTCCCCTTAAGATGCGCTGTTGTCAGCTTCGGATGAGAAAATCCAATTTCCCAGAAATTCGTCGTGTTTCTTCTCCTGTTGTGCTCTTTTCAGTCTTCAGCTCCCTCCACAGATCTCTGCTATTTCATTCTCTAAATCTCCATATCTCTTTTCTACAAACATTCGGACATCAAAGTCGGCTCTTTCTTCGTACACCCTCTGTCACAGCATCTGTTAGCGGGAATGGCCCCTTTCCTCTTTTTCAGAACGGCTCTCAACTCACGTATTAGATTCCTCCTTTTTCTGTTGCTCGTCTCCCATATGATCTGCGTCCCTCCTCCAATGATTGAACACACTTGCTCTTAATTTCGTCCCCCCCCTCTCTGACCAGGCGTCCTTTCTATGAAGCTCTCTTTTTCTCTATCTCCAATGCATGCGCCTCCTTTCCTTTACTATCGCTGCCAACCGATGCCGCTCTGCCATTCTTTAGTCCCTTAACACATGCCTTTCTTTTCTCTCCACACGTCACCCTTTCTAACGTGAAGCGTTCACTTTAATGGTTAAAGTAGTGATAACCAAAACAAAAGGATTTTCAATGGCTAATTCTCCAATATTTAATAATCTATTTCCACATGTTCTACTATTTACATGTGTAATGTGACCACAATTAATGAACCTTGCCGTTGGTCACAAGATCATCCATTCCTTCCATCACCATCTGAATCTGCATATTCGATCCACTATGCGTGTAATGTCTTCTTCCTCATTTGAATGGGGAAGCGAGAACCGAACAATGTTGTGATTTGATGCAAGTAGACGCAAGAGTAGAGTTGAGAATCTCTACGACACTCACCCCCACCAAACCTGTGCATCCTCCGGATGCGCCAAACAAGACCTGTTTTCTGTTTCAATATTTAAAAAATAATTTTGCATATTGATGATCAACTGCAAAGCATGTGCATGGGTTAAAAGAAAGTGCCTTATGCACGGCTGCGTAAATAGCCCTATTTATATGCACACTTTGAAAATGCATGTATAAAAGTAATGGTGCAATCAAGAAAGAGAATGGCTTCTAATGGGGAGGCTTGTACACTCACTCACATACATAGCAATTTGGCATTACATAAATCCTTACAATCACTCTTATGTGCAAGGGTTTACTCGATTTGTGCCTCAATGCATGGTCATGTAGTGTGACCCTACTATGCATACTTTCAGTGCATTTTCAAAACTTTATGGTGCAAAAAGGGTAAGAGCTTTTGATGAAGAGGTTTTCTATCTCCTATACTTAGAATTTGCTTGTAGATTTCATAATACCTTGTTACAATTGATATTGGTGCAAATGAACGTGCACCTAAGGGCAAAACTCAATATGTGTTCATACATAATTTAATGCATACTTGAAATGCAAGCTTAAATCAAATGGTGCAAAATTGAAAGTAAAAGGTTTGAATAATCGACTCTTGAAGAAAATCTTGGTTGTCCATAAATTCCCATTCTTCATCTTGAACCTGAAAAATGTAAACCAAATTTTTCAATTCAAAACTTCTAGATAATTCATCTGTAAAACCCCCGAAGTAACATTAAGTCAAATTTTGTAGCTTCCATCAATTTGTCTTTTCTTTCTTGACCTGCATTAAACCACTCAAAAACATTGATTAGAAAAGCAATATTTAAATCATTAATGAAATTCATAATTTTAATTTTGTAAAACAATTCCGATATAAATACCTTTTTGATGAGGAAGTAGGTTATAACTCCCATTCATAATTATCTTTTGATGAGGGAGAGATACAACTCCCATATAAATACCTTTTTGTTAAGGAAGTAGGTTGTAACTCCCATATAAATACCAGTCATGGATAAAAAACATTCAATAAACAATCATAAACTTGATCATAACATATCCTCTTATCAATTTGGCTTCTTGTACCAGTTTTGTCAAAATAACTTGTCAAAACGCATTAGTAAGAAACAATAATTTTAACACAAAACATCAAAACTTTCTTGCATACATAACTCATTTTACCTTTTAATGGTTTTAGTTGATTTATTCATATTTTGTGTACTTTGTTTGATAATGTTTTCAAAAACTTCTTGTTCTTTTCCATTAAAACTTATCTCATTGTTTGGATTCTCATTTGCATTACTTAGTTGTTTAGTTTTCTCAATTTTCCCTTTAGTATTAGATTGATTGCCAGTTTCAAGATTCACTTGTTCTTCCATCTTTTCACTTTTCTCTTCTTCAAGTGTTTGATCATTCAGTAAAGATTTTTGCTCAATTAATATATTATGAAAATCTTTTGTTTTTTCTGGTTTCTCATAAGTTGTTCTCTCATGTTCTTGCTTATCATTTAGCTTAATATCTTGCATCATCAGTTCAACTTGTGGATTATCCATCATCATATTGTTTTGATCATTAGATTTTGTGGTATTTTCACGTTTTACTCTCCAGTGTTTTTTTACTTGTTTGTTTGATCTTGATCGGGCTTGTTTTTGTTCAAAATATTTTCCCATCCCACCTCTACCTAAGTTTAAATGCAAAGGATCCTTCGTATGATAATCACATATTTTGTGTTCGTTTTCTAATACCAAATGTTGCCTACATGCTTTCTCATAAGCCAGACAATTCCTATAAGTATGACCTAGTTGGTCACACCAGAAGCACCTTACAGTTCTCTTTGGTCTTTGATATAATACCCTAGGATCAAATCTTCCATAATCGGGTAAAGGGTTTTGGTCAATAAAAGACATAGATCTACTTTGAACTTGTACTTGATATTTATCTTTGCATTTACATAGCACTTTCTTGTATTTGATTGTTTAATCTTGCAATGTGCTCGTTTAACCTTGTAATTTCTTGACCTATAGTTTTGAAGGAAGAGATCTCTTTTACATGATTTGCCAATGTTTCCATCTGTTCAGTTAAATTTGAAAGGTCGTAATGAAGCATTCCTTCTAAGTTCCTAAACTCGTGATCGAATTGAGTATCTATTGACTTAAGATTCGCATTAAAACCAGATACTACTATAGTTAAAATTGAAATAAACGAGTTTAAGGACTCAAACTTGGAATTAATCTTTAATTCTATAGATGAAACTAATCGTGCTTCCATTTCGTGCAGAAGGTTTTCGGCATTCGAATTCATGTTTGCTTTTAACTCTATGCAAACCAGGAAAAGTTAAATATAAATACCTGGAAATGGTTTCCCGTCCGATGTACCTGAGTCGCAATGCCGATTTGTTCACGTCGGGTTTACCAATGTCGGCGCGAAAGTGACGGTCGGTGGATCAGGGCGACCGCCAAAAACTACGGCGCACACCGGGTGCTTAGAGCAAACTCAGGTAAAGAGTGTATTTGGGGAAAGCAATTCGTCCTTTACTCCTATACTTAGTAGTGACCCAGTATTGCCATTATTTATCATGCCGGATTTCTTTTAAAAGATCAGAAAACGTTGAGGAGTTTTAAACCTGCCGCTTCTCTCTAGAATCATCGAGCTTTCAGCGAGCTTAATCATCTAGAATCAAGTACTCTCTATGACATTATAAATGTCCCTAAGTCATGCATTGTAGGGATCCAAAAAAGCTCATTCGATTATTGAACCACACAATTTTCAATGTCAATAATGGAGCTTATTTGAATATCCAGAAGAAGAGTAATCATCCTCGTGTATTGAAAATTAGGGTGCATATTTCTGTACAAAAATTTTCACTATTCAGATCTAATGTCACTTTCTATGATAGTCAACGCGAATGCATCTTCAAGCTTCCCATAAGCATCCAAAAACTTGTGTTCCAATTATGAGGAAAGGAAATTGAACACACAGATAAATCATGTGAATGTTCTTGCGCATCTATAATTATTTGCGTATGTTGCGAGATTTTGTTTTTCTCATTACAAAAATGTGTTTTAGAGATGATGTGCCGGTTTTAAAGTTAAGCAGTGAGCTTAAGCTTCACGAGTGGTGATGCATATAGTAGCAATTACATACTCTCACTCTCTACAATATCTGAGGTGCAGAGGGTTACTCAGATTATGTATAGGCTAGTTGCAAAGCGTCGCTCTCCATCTAAACGGACGAAAAGCATCACAGGACCGACAGTTTAGTAGCATGTAGCAACTGATAACAGAAATGGAGAGATTTTTGTCAATTATTTAAATTAATTGAATGCATTTTAACTGAACGCAATGCCTAGAAACCATTTCACTGTATATTTTTACGTCAATTAAATAGAATCCAGGAGAAAAGTTTGAGAAATCAGAGTTTAGTTTCGAGATCAATAGATGGAATCGACCTAAGTATAAACGTGAATTTCACTATAGAATCTTCTCCTTCATTGACGTAAGCTAATATGCGCGAAGAAATAATACATCTAGTTGACGCACTGCACGATCGTACACTTCGAAGTTGAGAAAATCATCGAACTTAATAGACGAAAGGAGTTGGGTCCTCTAGAAATCTTGTGGATAGAAACAAAAGAACGAAGTTTGTCAACAACTGAGGAATTAAAGTGACAACAATATTAAACAACGCGTTCCGCTTACATCGGAAAAGGTTGAACATACTATTTCAGAGCAGATTACTTTCAAAACAGAACAGACTACTATTTCCGAATTCAAATCATGATTTATAATCCAAAGTATTCAACTTCAAATCTTAACGCAGATTAGATTATTTTTATTAAATAAATTGCTACAAAAATCATCAATTCCAACAAGTTGTACGTACGCATTCCAACTATGAAATTGTTTCACAGTTAAGCGTTGAAACAAAACTCTCTCAGATTTGATCTTCGCCAGCCAGAAGATAGCATTCCCTGTAAGATGCGGCATTCCGACTATGAAATTGTTTCACAGTTAAACGTTGAAACAAAACTCTCTCAGATTTGATCTTCGCCAGCCAGAAGATAGCATTCCCCTTAAGATGCGCTGTTGTCAGCTTCGGATGAGAAAATCCAATTTCCCAGAAATTCGTCGTGTTTCTTCTCCTGTTGCGCTCTTTTCAGTCTTCAGCTCCCTCTACAGATCTCTGCTATTTCATTCTCTAAATCTCCATATCTCTTTTCTACAAACAGTCGGACATCAAAGTCGGCTCTTTCTTCGTACACCCTCTGTCACAGCATCTGTTAGCGGGAATGGCCCCTTTCCTCTTTTTCAGAACGGCTCTCAACTCACGTATTAGATTCCTCCTTTTTCTGTCGCTCGTCTCCCATATGATCTGCATCCGTCCTCCAATGATTGAACACACTTGCTCTTAATTTCGTCCCCCCCCTCTCTGACCAGGCGTCCTTTCTATGAAGCTCTCTTTTTCTCTATCTCCAATGCATGGGCCTCCTTTCCTTTACTATCGCTGCCAACCGATGCCCTTCTTTTTTTGCTCTGCCATTCTTTAGTCCCTTAACACATGCCTTTCTTTTCTCTCCACACATCGCCCTTTCTAACGTGAAGCGTTCACTTTAATGGTTAAAGTAGTGATAACCAAAACAAAACGATTTTCAATGGCTAATTCTCCAATATTTAATCATCTATTTCCACATGTTCTACTATTTACATGTGTAATGTGACCACAATTAATGAACCTTGCCGTTGGTCACAAGATCATCCATTCCTTCCATCACCATCTGAATCTGCATATTCGATCCACTATGCGTGTAATGTCTTCTTCCTCATTTGAATGGGGAAGCGAGAACCGAACAATGTTGTGATTTGATGCAAGTAGACGCAAGAGTAGAGTTGAGAATCTCTACGACACCGTTCTCAAGCTTGAAAAATGCCCTTGCTTTAGATTTCCTCTAGTGCTCTCAATGGACCTCTAAAAGTCCCAAAGTCAGCTCAAAACTTAAATTCAAATGAAAGAACAAATCACTTTCATTTATGTAATTTAGATATCAATTTGTACTATGTTTTTATGGAAAACAAATCTAGAGATCCCTTAGTTTTGTTCCCCCTGGGTATGGTCCACCTAGAAGTACTCCCCATGAGCTTCCCAACGAGCCTAAGATCACGGCGAACGGATTTTGTATGAGGAAGTTATGACAGTTCAGGGTTCTAGGGTTAAAACAGGGCTCAAACAGGCTAACAGTTCACAACATTTTTCTCAAAACACGTGTAGGGACCTCACCAAATGCTAATTGATTGACAAGTATGCCCAAAATTACCCCAAAACTTGGAACACAAAAACCCTATAAATTTAGCCAAAAATGCTTGTCAATCGCGATCGACGGGTCTCTCAATTGCGATTTACAAAGGTGTCCGTCGGGCCTGTTAGTCATGATCGACACGTCAATCGTGATTGACAGAGTCGGTCGTGGGTCCTTTCAATCGTGACCGATGGTGTCAATCATGATCGACACTTTTTTCACAAATTCCGACGTAATTTCAGTCAATCGGGGTTCTGTCCATCGCGCTAGACACGTGGGCATGCAAAATTATGTGTCAATCGGCAAAATTCAGTCGGTCGCGATCGACGGTGTCAATTGCGACTGAGAGAGGTGTCGATCATGGCTGTCGATCATGGCTATCGATTGCGATCGACAGTGTTAGTCACGATTAACAGAGAAACACGGAATTTTTTAATTTTAAGTAGTGATTTGGAATGTGCTCCTCATTTGTGTCATTGTGGTGTGCTTTGTTTTACCAAAGGAGCGATTTTTCTGTCGATTGCAATCGACAGAGGTCTGCGACACAGAGATAGGGCCAAGCTTTTCTGTACCTGTGCAGCCTGCTAGGGACGATGAGACAACCAAATCCTACAAGGAAGCCCAAAAACATGTAAAACCATTGCACACAAATGTCTCTCTCCCTCTCTCTCACAAGTGAAATGAGGGAAATGGAAGGAGGAAGGAGATATGATCGAAAAACTAAAATTTTCGCGATGATGGAGATGGACGTGCGATATGGTGAGGATGATGATGGTGATGTAAGAAAGAGAAAAATAAGGAAAAGTAAAGAAATTACCTACAACGCCAACGTCACAACTCTACATCTTACCATCACACGCTCGTCCTCAAAGCTCGATCCCCGGCAACGACGCCAAAATTTGGTGTAGCTCAGTGATGAGTAGCACCTCCTTTAATGTCAATCTGGGAAGACATGAGGATGGTATGAAGACCTCGAACAAGTGATGGCACAAGCGTGTGAGTGAGAAGCACACTAGCATGCACACACATACACACACACGCACACACAAGGCAAGAACAAAGAGAGAGGAACAATGGAGTTCTTTAGATTACTCAAAAGTGCTCTTACAAGTTCAATTCTACCACAAGCTAACCTCAAAAATGAGCTCTCTAGCTCTTTTTATAGTTTTTGACTAGTTTTGGCACTGTCCAGACCTAGTGTCCGGCCTAGTTAAAAATTAGGTTCTAGGGCCTATTTAAGGGCTCAAATGGAGTCTAAAAATATGAAAATTGATAGCTAGGTACTTCTAATGATCCTCAAGCTCAAGGACTCCTTGGCTTGCACAAAATGGAGTTACAAAAAGGTGGAATGGTATTTACAATGGTGTGGAGTGACTAAAATCACTATTTGGGAAATATTAATTCAGGAAAAATGATAGGCCTATTTGCCAGATCTTCTTTGACTGCTTTGCCTACTTGGCCCTTCTGGTTGGCTCCCTTGTCTTGTAAGTCCTTGACTGCCCTGACCACTGCCAACAATCTCTATCAAAGTTGGCACCTTCATATGAGCACCCACATGAAGGATAAAGACTTAGACATGTTGTAACTTCAAAATAACATTGTGTTTAGACGAAAGAGAATTTGCACACATAGATACTAGCACTAAGTGTATGCTGAACCATAGAGTTATAAATTTCCTTTACATCATTTGGTCTAGCATATTTACAATAAACATTATTTTATCTTCATAAATGACAATCAAAAGTTTAGAAAGTATATGGCCAAGAATGATGTCTTTTCTCACCATGGATATAGCATTCTTGTGCTTTAGACACACTGTATACTATGTATACTTGTGAAATATACATGGGAGATTAGGAAAATGATCCTCTCTTTGAGATAAGTAGGTAAATTAGTCATAAAAATAGACTTCCAAATGCTTTCTAAGGAACTCCTTGAATACAAGAAACATTCATATTCGCAAATTATTTCACACATTGGTCACTCCAAAAGGCATAACTTGGAAATCATAACTGTCCCGTTGAGTAGAAAAGCTTATCTTATGCTAGTCTTTGGGAGTGATGGCTACCTACTTATGAGTTGAAAAGCCATCAAGGATTTTGTACATTTCCTTTACTTGATACTCTTTAGAAAATATTATTAGTAATTGGGACTAGATAAGGATATTTGAAAAGGGCTACATTAATTTTCTTCAAGTGGATGTAAACCCTAAGTTTTTCATTCTTTTTTTCTGCTATCACTACGGTAGATACACACTCAATGTGCTCTATTTCATATGTGAAACGTGTAGCTAGTAGTTTGTCCATTTCTTCTTTTATATTGGTTGATTATACATGACCATATGTATAGAGTCCTTGATTGGAAGGTCTAGCTTCTTGAGTCATAGACACCCTATTTTCTTGCCTTTCCAAATTCACATATATCCAAGGTATGTTCCAACTCTATACCATAGGTTGTAAAAGTGATATTTTTTAATAGACCTAATGGGTGTTTAACATGATCATCTACCAACTATAGTTTCTTTATATTGTGGGTGTCCCATATTGATTGTGCTTATGCCCTTGAGCATACTATTGTTGTCTAGACCATAGGATTGTTATCTACTTTGATATTTCTATGTGTGTATTGATTTGACACACACACACACACACACACACACATATATATATATATATATATATATGCATATTTTTTTGCATGCATGTAAACATGTATGCATATATGTGTGTATGCATTTATGTATGTAGCTATATATAGAGGGAAAATACTCGACGATTGTGGTTAAGAACTAGGTATTTTCCGAATAGCTATAACAATCAAAGTTTATAGTAGTCGAAGATGTACTATTTATTTTCTTTAGAGGCTCATACGTGTGCATGAATATGTATGCATGTATTTATATATGTTACGTGTTATGTTGATGTCTACGCAAATAATGAATTTATGTAAGCAGTAAAATTGTTGCTATCAAATAAGAATAAAAATCTATGCCGTTCGTTGGTGTATTGAGACACAATTCCCTCGGTTGGATAGGAAAGCAAGCCTACCAATCAAAGAATCCAATGTTGATTACCCTCAGTTTCAAGAGTATTCTCTTGTTTCAAGCCTCAGTTTCTTGCTTCGCACTTTGCACTAAAATGTACTTCTTGCTATTTGGCCGTATAGCAGTTTGGAAACAATATCCTATTTCCAAATGTGTAAATCAGCCTCATATCATCAACTTGTTATTGATTGTGACAAGTTTTTGGATCAATGCATTGCAACCTTACATTTTGCAATTAGAATTTTGGATCAATGCATTGCGAGAGAGAGAGAGAGCCTCATAACGATGATGACATCGCTCAGAGTTTGTATGCACTATCCGAAGAAGGATTGAAGGCTTGATAATCATGGGAGCTCTATATGCACCTTTCGAGTATCTTTTACGGCGCACACACATATAGATACTCCAAAGGTGCATATAGAGCTTCCATGATTATCAAGGCTTCAATCGTTCCTGGGATAGTGCATACAAACTCTCAGCGATGTCGTCGTCGTTACCAGGCTCGCTCTCTCTCTCTCTCTCTCTCTCTCTCTCTCTATATATATATATATATATATATATATATATATATATATATATATATATATATATATATAATCAAAAATCTGTCTTCGATCGATATGTCTATGGAAGATGATTATCCATTTATTAGCTTAGGAAGGTCAAACTGATGCAAATACGATAGATAGAAAATTGGAATAGATTTCGTTAACTTTTCCTCACACAAAGAAGATGAGTACACTAAACCTGATAATTCATCATTTAATATCTGTTCTTATTTAGTCATGCAATATGATATCTTTTTGAGAGAATGTTCGATAGTTAGACACTATATATTGATTTTGTGTGGCTTCATGGCATCACTGGATGCAAATGAAAGAAGTCAATAACATTGTGTTCAATTTCTAGAGATAGGATGTTCATGCAAATCGTAATTAGTGGTTCATAAAACAAATGATTGCCAAAATATTCTATTTGTCTTTGAAGTGGGAGACTTTTTGTGGAAATGCATCTGATCTGGCCATGGTTAGAGACCTCGGGCATCATGTATATTGCTGAAATTACTATATGCTTACAAGGAATCATGACAATCTAAGAGTAAATCATATAAATGGGTTGTATGAAAGCATTTGTTCCTTTGTCAAATAGGGAACCTCGAGATTTCTAATATCATAGTCATAGTAGAAAAGAAGTCAAATTGGGAAATCTATAGAGTAGTTCCAATCGCACGTTCTTGGACAATCATGGCCAAGCTTGATCAAATTTAGTTGATCTTGCGACTAAAATAAAGACTTAGTCTTTATCTTTAAGATCTCCTGAACTATCTAAAGCTTCTTTGCTTACCTACAGGATTTTTAGAGATCTTTCCCTTACTTAAGTCCAAGCATACACTAATGCCTTTCAGATTCCAAAACTAAGAATCCTTGATATACCTTTAGATTATATCACAATTTGGACTTTAAGTACCACTTCTGATGGTTTGGGACCTCTAGGGAACTACTTATTGTTTTAAAGAGTATGAAGAACTTCATTCTCAATACTTGGAAGAATGTTATTCTTCAAAGACTTGAGATTCCTTCTAGGGAATCAAATATCTTGAGCAAATGATGCATCTTGGAATCTTTTGCAATGTTAGAAGGATATTTGAAAGAAATTCTTTCAAACAATATCCAAAAAGTTTACTGATTCAATTGTATTCATTTCCTGAGTATCAAACTAGAGGCTAAATATCACCTTTTGGATATGGTTTCCCATGCCACTATGAAAGTTTAAGTTTGAACTTTCATTTATGTGATATTAACTCCTATTCTTGAGTTTGGTACAAGATTCATTATTATTGGTCAATCTGTAGATGTTACTAGAGTCCTTTAAACATATTGCTCCAATTAAAGTTATGTTTAAAGTCTAAGCATCTATTGATGATTGACCCAATAGTAATGCTACTATGAACACATAAATTTTGAGCTTTATAGCTTTTTTAGGAAAAGTTCATGGATTCGAGATCCATTTCTTGGAACTTTCTATTCCTAAATGAAAAGTTCATACTTGCTTCAAGTCCTTAGGAACTTATTTTATTTCCTAAAAAATTCTTAGCTAGTTGCAGCATTTACGAGAAATGCGACTATAGAACCTAACATCCTTTTATTGACGTCAAAGATCAATTGATGTTGAGGTTCAACCTTTGATTTCCATCACTCCTTGGGATGAAATCAAATCATAACTTATAAAATCTTCATAGTTTTTCTTGGCACCTTTATATCTTAGCAAAACATCTATATCCTAAAGAGTTTTTGCCTTCAACATTCCTTGGTCCTTTCATATAGTATGAACTTATGTGTATTTTGGGAAGATTTCATGAATCAATTAAGCTCATCTACTTGGAATGTCTGCCTTCCCCAAAATAAATTCATCTCGAACATGGTAGGAGAATGATTTCACGTGGAATAGAAGGCTTGAATTTTTCATTTTAGTGTTTCTCTTTTAGGAAATATCTCAATTCCTAAAAGTCACTTACCGTGGTTTCATCATGAGATACAAATCTTGAAACCACAAAGAAACTTCTTAGAACTTTTGAAATCTTCTACATAGAAGAGTGCTCATGGAACTTGGAAACAAAGTTGAAGTCATCATCCAATCTTGGGATGATTGAAAAGTTACATAAATTACGTAACTAATCAACTAAAGCTTATCCGTATGACTTTCTACATTTCACCTATACTAAGAGAAATCATTTTAAGCTTATCTCCATGACTCCCTAAGTACATCTGGGACTTAGAGTTATCCTACATCACAAAAGCTTTGCAATTAACTAAATTTTCTTGGTCATCAAGAAAATTTAATACTTAACTTTCTCCTAGTCCTTACTTATATCTATTAAGACATCAAACATACTTAATGGTCATTAAGTATTTATTTTTGATAACGGAGTATCAACTTGGGAAGGAATCGACTAATTTCTTGAGCTGCAAACTAGAACTAGTATGTCTTTGCAACTAACTAGTCCTCTGTCTTCCCTAATGTCAAGCTGTGAGCTTTATAAAGTAAGCTAAATACTATAAGAGTACATTTTCATATCTACTTGCAAACAACATCCCGTTCTTTCATTCAAATGCATGTGCCTACATGCAATTGCATATGCTCACATGCGTATGCATGCATGTTCTTTGCATGCCCAAAAAATAATGTATCAATCATGCATGAGCTTGATGCATGACTTTTCCTTGTACTAAGAATGTATATCATGCAATCTTGATGCATGTATATCCTTTCCTTTGTCCTAATGCACTATGATATAAAAACATATCCTTGAGGTGAAATAAAAAGCTTACTCAATGGAAAGGAAATCTGGAATTAAACTACCAAAATACATTCTTTGATGCACAAGGATCCTTTTTTAAATGAATTCATTCCTTAATGCAAACTAATGCTTGGAATGAGAAGTGGATTTTTTCATTATCCTAATCTAGACTTAATCGATTGAAATCTTGGCTATTTCAATGTGCATCTAGGATTAAGTATAGACTAATGAAAACAAGATAAATAAGGCATTAAGGCCAAGTAGAAATTGGAAAATACTTAGCTTTGATCATAGCTTCGTCCATCCTCTGATCCTTTGGAAAAGGCATCTACCTTCCTGATTAGAGATCAAGAGTTGAACCCTTTGATCAAGAGCTTTCTTCGTTCTTCTTTGTTCTTGTCCAAGATCAAACAATGGAAGTAAAGCTCGGCTTGTAATGGTTGCGGTATAATTTTCAACTACAGATAGGCGGGTCACTTCTTGCATTCAGAGAAATCGAAGGTGATGGTTAGATCAAATTCACTTCCTCGTTAGAGGTTGTGAGCTCGATCCCGTCCTTCACAAACTGGCTGATGAAGAACCTTTTTTGCTTACAAGCACAGTGTTAATTTAAATTACCAAATGGCATTGCTTTAATGGATAAAGCGATTGCTTGAGGAATGAAGGTCGGGGGT
>MU261956.1:57500-83417 GCA_020310875.1 Ceratopteris richardii
CTCTATATATATATATATAGAGAGAGAGAGAGATAGAGAGAGAGACTGTTAATGACGATGTCATGGCTAAGAGAGACTGACGTGATCTGACACCGAAATATCCAAAGGAGGGAAAAAGAATGCATCAGGTTGTCACAATCTTGTCATTTTTGGAAAAATGATCTTGTCATCGAAAAAAGTCTCTCTACAAACGTCTACTTCAATGCACAATCTACTCTAATGGATGTGCTGATCGACGGATCGCGCGCTCTATAAACTTCCTTGTGCGACGGTACATTTGCTTTTGCTTTTGCAACTAAATTTGTCCTCTCTTATCTCTTTTTAACATTTTTAATTATTTGACGTGACGGCTTACCCAAATAGTTGGCATTTATCTCCGTGCTCATGGACATAAAGCACGAAGATTGAAATATGTGTGTGTGTGCGTGTGTGTATCAAATGAATACACACATAGAAATATCAAAGTAGATAACAATATTATGGTCCTAGACAACAATAGTATGCTCAAGGGCATAAGCACAATCAATATGGGCCACCTCCAATATAGAAAAACTATAATTGGTAGATCATCATGTCAAACACCCATTAGGTATACTAAAAACTATCATCTCTATCCCTAACATCATCTCAAGTGATCAATCTTGGATGAATGAAGATACCCACCTCTAGACCTGCAAGAGAGCCAAAAGAGGAGAGGAGGAGATCTAGATTCTAGTGATCAAAGACCCTATGGAGAATGCTCGAATATGCATAGAAGAAGATTCTTTAGAGGTGGTCAATTTGGGGACTACGGAAGAGCCTAAGCCAGTCCCAATCTGTTCAGAGCTTGCTCCAAAATTCCGGATGACCTTGATTACCTTGTTGCAATAGTACAAAGATGTTTTTGCTTGGACATCATTGGAAATGAAAGGTTTGAATCCATCGGATTTTGCTTAAACCAGATGCTACTTCAATGATGCAACAATGGTATAGAATGAATTGTAATTTTGCAGAATGAATCGTAATTTTGCAGAACAAGTCAAACATGAGTTGGACAGATTGTTCTGAAGATTGGGTCTACAGTGTTGATTACAAGAAACTAAATGCAGTCACTATACCAAATCCTTTTCCCTTACCGTTTTTAGACAGCATGCTTGACAAGGTTGCAGGAAGGGAAATGTATTCATTGATTGATGGGTTTAGTGGCTATAATCAAGTTTGGATCGTGGAATAAAATAACCTTTATTACAAATTGGGGAGTCTTTGTGTGTACTATCATGTGGTTTGGATTACGGAGTGCACCTAGCACTTTCCATCACTACATGCAACAAATCTTGGCCCCATATCTTACTATTACACTTATGTGTTCCTCAAGTAGCTTTGATGTGACCCTTTTCCCTATGGATGGGCACTTTTTACTCTAGTGCTGGCTAGAGGTTTTCTCCCCATGTTACCACATACTTGATACTCTCATATGTGGTGGTAATTTGTAATTAGGGATATCATTCAGCTCTTACTTTCGTTTAGCTCATCATCAATAGAGAGAGCCATTCCAGCCATTGTCTTCTCTGTATGTCTTGCTGCATTTGTGCTCCTTGTGTGTGCTTCTCGTGTGTCCCTCGCACTTCTACACACACCCAACAGTGGTATCAGAGCAAGTTCAGCTCCTTCTTAAGTTTCAGTTTTTTGCATCACGGCATGCATGCACTTTTAATAGTGCAAATGGACTTCGAAGCATAGAACTATGAATTTCAGTAGCCAAGAAACATTTCCATCAGGTGCACTGAGATTTTACCCCCATATTAAAGCCATTTGTGCAATTGGAATTGCCATCAGAGTGACGATTTATGAGCTGAAATCTTAGCATTCATTTCAGCTTTCGTCGAAGTGAAGATTTTGTCACATTCTTGTTCTTTTGTGAAATGGTGGGCAGCAATGACTTGTTTGGTATGCTTCAAGATGAAGATAAGCTTGATGGGACCAACTATCTAATGTGGTTTTACATGATGAAGCATGTTCTTGTTACAAAACAACTTTGGAACATAGTGGTAGATGTAGATGAAGACCCGTAGGTTCTTCTACTTCATAGTCTACTGTCACAGATGGAGCTTCTTCTTCAAGTACAGTGGTTTCTCCTTCTCCAGCTAAACAGGAGTAGCTTAGATGGGATGTAAAATATGCTCAAGCTCATGCATTGATTGTGCTTTCTATGAAGTGTCATATAGTTCCACACATTCGATCATGTTCTACATCGAGACAGGCATGGGACCCTTTTGCTTCTTTGTATGCCATGCGTAATGAAGCACGTGTTGCATACTTGAGAAAGAAACTTAAGGATGTATGTATGGCTGAAAATGAGTCGGTGGATGTGTATGTGACACGCATCAAGGACTTGAAAGAGCATTTGGCAAACATAGATGAGATCATTCCGGATGCATCACTCATTTCTACATTGTTGAAAGGATTACCAGAATCTTTTCAAAGCTTTGCTACTACACTCTGTTTGGTTGCAAAAGAAAATCCTAATATGTATGCATTTGATGAGGTTGTGTCTCTTCTTTTGCAAGAAGAGCAATCTAGAGTGAATAAGAGTGGTTTGATTGATGGAACACAACCACTTTCTATCTCACAAAAGTGGAAAAGAAAGTATGGTTCAGCTTGGGTTCATCAAAACCAAAGCCTCAAGATTCCTCTTCCATTCATTCCTCTAATGATGGTGATTTGCAAAAGAAGAAGAAATGCAAATATTGTCAAAGGGCTGGTCATACTATTGATGACTGTAGAAAGCTTGCTAAACGCAATGAAAAGAAGAAGGAATGTGGCATGTCTATTGCTAAAAATTCAGCAAATTTAAAGAATGATGAAGCTAACATGGCTCAAGATTTTTGGGCATGTGTTGTTACATATCATTATGATGCTTCTTTGCATTCTAAATGTTTGGTTGTGAGTGAGGCTGATTTGGATTGGTTCTTTGATAGTGGTGCTTCGAAGCACATAACATCATGCGAAAGATTTTTTGCCCCTTTGAAAGATGCACCCAAAGGAGGACATGTGGTGTGTGCAAACAATGCCTCTTATCCTATCATTGGAGTAGGAGAAATTGAGATTAGGGCTGCAAATGGAGGTGTGATTCTCTTGAAAAATGCATTGTATGTGCCCAATATAAAGAAGAACTTAATTTCAGTTCCATTGATTGCCAAACCTGGACTTCATGTACACTTTGTTGATGATAAATGTATGGTTCATGATTTGAGAAATGAGGATGTTATCGTGATGTCCGGTACATTATGTAATGTCTTGTATCGCATGGATACATACAAGAGGGATTCCTCCAATGCCTTAATTGCTCATGCCTCTTCCATGGCAGAAATGGAGCTTTGGCATGCTTGTTTTGGTCACTTAAACTTCAATAGTATGCTTTACCTACAAAAGAAGGACATGGTTTCTCGCTTGCCTACACTTGAGTCCATTGAAAAGCATGCATGTGAAGGTTGCATTCTTTGAAAAATGCATCGTGCTTCTTTTCCAGAAGGTAGTCATACACACACTACAAGAAAATTACAGCTTGTTCATAGTGATGTATGTGGTCCCATCAAGACTCCATCTTTTGGGAAGCATGTATATTTTGTTACCCTCATTGATGATGCTACTTGCCATACATGGATGTATCCTATGAAAGCAAAGAATGAGGTATTTTCTTGATTCAAAGAATTTTTAGCTATGGCTAAAAATGTTTCTTCACAAAAGCTTTTGACTCTCCGCACGGATCATGGTGGTGAATACCTGTCACATGTGTTTAATGCTTTTCTTCATGAAAGAGGTATTTCACACCAATGTATGGTGCCATATACACCTCAGCAAAATGGTGTTACCAAGTGTAAAAATAGAACATTTCTTGAAATGGCACGATCTATGGTTAAAGGAAAGCCTCTTCCTAATCAGTTTCGGATGGAAGCGGTCATGTGTGCAAACTATGTGTTGAATCGATGCCCTACAATAGCATTGAGTGTCATCACTCCTTATCAGGCTTGGAATGCTCATAAGCCTATGGTTAGTCATATGCATGTGCTTGGTTGTTTGGCATATGCTCTTGTGCCATCACAACAATGTCACAAACTTGATGACAAGGCAAAGAAATGTATATTTGTTGGTTATTGTAAGGAATTGAACTCACAACTTCTTGGTTAGGAATGTGATGGGCTAACCACTTGCCCCAAAATCCATGATTGAGGATTACTTCCTAATCCTCTCTCTTAGGGTTTAGTTCAACCATCTCCTATACATCAAGGGTGTGGTTCAACCATCTCCTTCCTATCACTTTATTACATTCTTCCCCCCTTAGTTGATCATTGTCCTCAATGATCTACTCATTATCCCTCTAGCCTTGGTGATCCATTCTTGAACTCCCTTGGTACCCTTGAATTAATATCACCTTCCATGGTTTCTTGAACCTTGTTCGCAACCTTGGTGTCTTCAACCCTGTTCTCAACCTTAGTATATTGAACCTTGTTTCCACCCATGTTCAGTATCTTGAACACTCAACCAAGTGCCACCCATGGTTTCCCAAGGACTTCAGAATTCCAAGCTAGTTCATTGGAAAGCTCGTTCTGAGTGCTTTCCAACAGTATCTTAGACGCCTCAATCTGACCTACAGATTGAGAGATATACCCCAATCTCTCTTGGATAGAGTTCACAAAGCATCGCCTTCCCAATTCCTACCCTTTCACATGATAGAATGCCCAAGCGCCCTTTTTAGAGTCCATTGGGTCATTCCACCTTGCCCAAGCCTACTTCCTATGCTCTGATACTAATGTAAGGAATTGAACTCACAACATCTTGGTTAGGAATGTGATGGGCTAACCACTTGCCCCAAACGCCGTGGTTAAGGATTACTTCCTAATCCTCTCTCTTAGGGTGTACTTTGTTGAAGAAACACTCACCAATTTGACAAACAGACATGCATAAAAGAAAAAGAAAAAGAGAGAAGCAGAATCAAACAAAATCAAAAGCCTTAGTGGAGGGACAAATCCACGACCGTTATATACAGTACAGAATCTTCCACGATCAGAGTTCGTTACACCGAATCAAACTGTACATAGAGAGAACGTGCATAGGAATAATAGAAGGGAAGTGAGAACAAGAACGTGCGTGAGAAGAGTGCACAATATAAATAAGAGCACAAGTAGAAGAAAGAGAGAGAGAAGAAGACATAGCACGAGAGAGAGTTAGATATATAGAGGAAGTGAGAAGACGCCAGAGATCGCGTATGTAGAAGAAGACTCCAAAGATCGCGTATGTATAGAAGAATAACAGAAACCTGAGATGTCGGGTATTCATTTGAGAGAGAGATGGTACTAAGAAACCTCTAAGTGTAGGAGAGTTTCTGTAGCTTGAGCAAGAAGAGGCCAAGCTCATTTGTACACATCTTCTCTAATAGAAAACACATGTTCATGTGGATGTTAGTGCGTACTATTTATATGCAAAGAAACAGAGTATGTTTATGTTATAATTAAAGTTAGTTAACAGTTAACGTTTTCTCAGTAAACACATTTTTTGGTCAGTTACAGTCCTTACTGTAAACGTGTTTTTTCGGTAGAACAATGAAGTATATCTTGCAATAGAATAAAAAGGTTTGTAAGAGAGATAGCTCATTCTGTAGCTAGACATCTCTACTTTCAGTAGATTAAGGTTTCCGGTGTAAAAGATATCTACACACAGTACAAAGCCTGACCGGAAAGAGGGATTCTGAACTAGTGGAGTTTTTTCCTTAAACTTCAGGAAGAGTTCAGAAAGTTAAGGAAACTCACGCATCACTCCCTTACTTCATAAACATTTACTTGAAGTAAGTATTATCAGAATTGAAGTTCATTCCTGTACAATTCCGGTACGATTACGGTGTTAGTCCTGTGAGAGTCTGCTGAAGTTTCGGTGAAACTTTTCAGTGAATTTAGAGGCGCATTCTTATACCGTTGAGCGTCAGAAACTTTTCTAAGCTATTGATTTATTCCAGAGGTGTTCTAAATCACTCTAGCTTAGTTCTTCTTGGGCGTGGCAATTTCCGCACGCTTAAAGGTTCAGCCTTCATCGCATCGGCAAGAAGTGGTATCAGAGGAAAGGAGGATACCACACAGCCGCATCAGTGGTATCAGAGCCAGAATATCCACCCTCAATTGGTGACAGAGCCAAGTATAGACCCAAGAGCCAAAAGATTCTGAAAAGCAGAAAGGTTCTCAAGGAACAACCGGAAGTGAAGACACAAGAGAAGTCGAAAACTTTCATAAGGAAAGGAGAACGCTGAAGAGATCAACAACAAACAGTATCAAGAAGTATTCTGAAGTCATCCTCAAGAGTAAAGGTGTGTGAAAGGTAAAACCCTTAACATCATACTCACTGGAAAAATTATGGCAGACCACGTTACTATTGACAAACTGGACAGAGATAATATTCCCGCATGGGTAATGCGCATGGAAGCCTTACTTATGAGTAAGGACTTAATGAGTATGTGACCGGAGAAGAAAAGAAGCCGACTTTCGAAGATGATAGTCAACCGGAAAAAGAAGAATTAGAAGCCTTGAAGTTGTGGTAGAAGAAAGATGCAACGCCAAGAGCCTACATCTATAATACCATGACAGACCATCTACTACCGCACATTAGAGGTCTAGAGAAAGCGGAGGACATATGGAGTGCGTTGGAAGATCATTTCCAAAATACTACAAAAGCTAGGAAGGCTAGCTTATGGTCTGAATTTACGACACTCAAAAAGAAGTCGAGTCAAAGCATTAGTGACTATGTTACTAAGATGAAGGATCTAGCAGATAGTCTTGGATCCATAAATGAAGAAGTCGAAGATCACAGATTGATAGCGCAACCACTAACAGGTTTGAGAGGAGATGAAAGGTGGACACCTTTCGTACTTTCAACTAAACTTTCTTTAAATCATTTTGTACCAGATTTAAATCAGTTGCTTGGTTTGATGCTCACATATGAGCAAGACCTGAAAGGAGATGGAGACAAAGGACAAAGTTCAGCAATGTACATGAAGAACAAGAAGAAAGACAGAGGTAAACCAAAAGACGAAGAAGAGTCGAGCTCTCAGGCCTATTATGCAAGAGGTAAAGGCACTAGCAGAGGAAGAGCAAGAGGTTTTGGAAGAGGACAAAGTAGCCAGAATACCAACAAGAAGGCCTGCTGGATTTGTGGATTAAGTAATCATCTGGCTCATGACTGTTGGCACAATCAACAAGGATCAAATCAGAATCAGAACAATAATAGCAAAACTAGGAGCGGAAGATATAAAAAAGGAAGACAAAGCCAAAGAGGAGGCTATGGTAGAGGTGGTGCAAGAAGTTGGGGACAGAATCAATCCTACAACACCACCGACAACAACTACGCAAATGACACGCAGAATGAAAGTCATATATCGTTGATGATGAACTCTATCAGCACATCAGAAAATGAAGACCTAAAGGTATTTTACATTGATTCTGGATGTTCTAATCATTTGTCAGGAAATATAGAGTTGATGTCAGAACTAGAGAAAGGAAGCTCCAGTCATACTATTCAAACAGGTGACAATACGAGACATACCGTACATTCAACCGGAAAGGTGAAGTGCAAGAGTGGAACAGATTTGCTAACCAATGTTTTGTATGTTCCAACAATACCGAAAAATTTGATTAGTGTGGGACAGATAGTCGAAAAAGGTTTTCAGGTCAGATTTACAAATAAAGGAGTATTTGTAGAAGATCCCGAGAATGGATATAATCAGATCGTTTGTGGAAAGAAAGAAGGAAGACTCTTTACTTTAAGAGTACAAGGGAACATTGGCCAAGCGTAGCTCACACATGGAGAAAAGACAATTATAGAACTTGATCTATGGCATAAGAGATTGGGTCATTTCAATGAAAGAGGAATTAAAGCTTTGATAGTGAACCAGTCAGTACTAGGATTACCAAATGTACAGAATCAACATATGATTCATAAGTGTGAAGCATGTCAGATGGGAAAATCCCACAGGTTACCTTTCCAGAAGAAAGGATTTAAACATGATGGAGTACTCGAACTTATTCATACAGATGTATGGGGACCAACGAAAGAAGGATCAATCAGCGGATCGAGGTACTATGTCTTATTCATTGTTGATGCAACAAGGTGGATAACTCTTTATGTTTTGAAAGAGAAATCAAAAGTGTTTGGAGCTTTCAGGCATTTTCATGCATATGCTGAAAGACTTACCGAAAGAAAACTTAAAAGACTGAGGTTTGATGGAGGGGGAGAATACTTCTCCCGAGAATTCAATGATTATCTTTGGAATGCAGGTATTAAGAGAGAAATAACCTACATATATACACCACAACAAAATGGAGTAGCAGAAAGAAGGAGCCAAGTTCTAGTTGAATTTGCACGAGCTATGCTGAACGAAAAGGATTGTCCAAATTATCTTTGGGCTGAAGTTGTAAACACAGCTACATACTTGGTAAACAGATTACCATGTACAGCATTAGAAGGAATGACCCCTTATGAAGCTTGGTGGGGAAAGAAGTGAACACTTGATCATTGCAAAGTGTTTGGATCAGTAGCGTATGCTTATGTACCATCACAACTAAGACATAAGCTTGAACCGAAAGCAGACAAATATGTGTTCGTCGGATATGATGAAAAACAGATGGGTTATAGGTTATGGAGTCCTCTAACGAAACAATTTATTGTTTCTAGAGATGTTACTTTTGATGAACAAAAAAGCTAGTATGCAGATCAAAGTCATACGACTGAAGAAATTGAAGAAGAGGTAAGAAGGAAAGAGAAAGGAAAATCAATTGTGCAGGTGAACAAAGATGAAGATCATATGCAGGCAAGTACGTCCAGGATTGGATCAGGAATGAGAAATGAAGATGAAGAAGTGTATTCAGACACTTATGAAGAACCAAGAAGGTCAAGCAGGACTAGAAGACAACCAGAAAGGTATTTATATGATACCTCATACATAACTCAGAGAGACTATGCGTATATGGTCAAAGATGATGAAGAACCATAGAGCTATGATGAAGCTAAAGGCAAGAAGCAATGGGAAGAAGCAATGAAAGAAGAAAACAGCGCACTGGAGGAAAACAAGACATGGGAGCTTGTTCCAAAACCAAATGGTAAGAAAATAATCGGAAATAAATGGGTTTTCAAAGTTAAGAAATTTGCATATGGAAGGATAGCCAGACACAAAGCAAGACTGGTGGTCAAAGGCTATGCCTAGACGCAAGGCATAGATTATGATGAGACGTTTAGTCCGGTGGCAAAGATGTCAACCATAAGGACAATGATTGCTGTCGCTGCATCAAAAGGATGGAAGCTAAGTCAGCTAGATTTAAAGAACGCATTTCTGAATGGATACATTTCTGATGAAGTGTACATGGAACAACCTGAAGGGTTTGTAAGTTCCAGATACCCAAAACATGTGTGCAGACTAAGAAAAGCACTTTATGGGCTGAAGCAAGCTCCAAGAGCTTGGAATTACAGACTTGTGAAATATCTGAATGAACTTGGATACCAAAGTTCAAAGGCAGATGCAAGTCTACTCATAAAGAGAACAGAAGAAGGTATGATTTACATTTGTATTTATGTAGACGACTTAATAATCACAAGAACCTCAGATGAAGGGATTACAAAAGTAAAGAAACTACTCGAAAGAGAGTTCAAGATCAGTGACCTAGGGAAGTTATCATATTTCTTAGGAATGGAAATCACATACACAGATCATGGTGTACATGTTTCACAAGAAAGTTATCTCCTAAACTTACTGAAGAAGTTTAATATGGAGAATTGCAGAGAAGCTTCAACACCGCTTGAAGTAAATCATAAACTCAGCAGATATAGTGGTGCAGAGTTTAAAGATATGAAAAGATATCAGTCATTAGTAGGAAGTTTACCTTATGCTACGCTAACGAGACTAGATCTTAGTTATGCAGTAGGAGTTCTCTCACAATTCTTGCATTGTCCGATAGATCAACATTGGGTTGCAGGACAAAGAGTTCTTAGATACATCAAAAGAACTATAAAAGAAGGATTATATTATCCTTTTACGTCAGATATAAAGCTGAAAGCATACAGTGACACAGACTGGGCTGGAAGTCAAGATGATAGAAGATCAACGCACGGGTATATGATATACCTAGGAGATAAGCTGGTAAGCTCGTGTTCAAAGAAGCAACATAAAGTAGCATTATTGTCAACAGAAGCCGAATACAAAGGACTCATAGAAGCAGCTAAGGAAATAATATGGATGCAGACCTTGTTCAAAAGCATGGGTATTGATCAAGGTATACCTATCATACATGGAGATAACATGAGCTCATTGTATCTTGCAACAAACCCAGTACTTCATGCAAGAACAAAGCACATAGAGATTCAGTATCATTTCCTGAGGGAAAAGGTAATGGAGAAAGATATAGAAATAGTATACACTCCGACAAAAGATCAGATTGCAGACATTCTGACAAAAAGATTGGATGGAACAAACACAAACAGATTCAAAGAGATGGCAGGTATAAAAGAAAGAAAAATATATGAAAGACGAGAAGATGTCAAATTTGTGATTGAGGGGGAGCTGTTGAAGAAACACTCATGAATTTGACAAACAGACATGCATAAAAGAAAAAGAAAAAGAGAGAAGCAGAATCAAACAAAATCAAAAGCCTTAGTGGAGGGACAAATCCACGACCGTTATATACAGTACACAATCTTCCAGGATCAGAGTTCATTACACCGAATCAAACTATACATAGAGAGAACGTGCATAGGAATAATAGAAGGGAAGTGCGAACAAGAACGTGCGTGAGAAGAGTGCGCAGTATAAATAAGAGCACAAGTAGAAGAAAGAGAGAGAGAGAGAAGAAGACATAGCACGAGAGAGAGTTAGATATATAGAGGAAGTGAGAAGACGTCAGAGATCGCATATGTAGAAGAAGACGCCAGAGATCGCGTATGTATAGATGAATAATAGAAACCTGAGATGTTGGGTATTCATCTGAGAGAGAGATCGTAATAAGAAACCTCTCAGTGTAGGAGAGTTTCTGTAGCTTGAGCAAGAAGAGGGCAAGCTCATTTGTACACATCTTCTCTAATAGAAAACACATATTCATGTGGATGTTAGTGCGTACTGTTTATATGCAAAGAAACAGAGTATGTTTATGTTATAATTAAAGTTAGTTAACAGTTAACGTTTTCTCAGTAAGCACATTTTTTGGTCAGTTACAGTCCTTACTGTAAACGTGTTTTTTCGGTAGAACAATGAAGTATATCTTGCAGTAGAATAAGAAGGTTTGTAAGAGAGATAGCTCATCTGTAGCTAGACATCTCTACTTTTAGTAGATTAAGGTTTCCAGTGGAAAATATATCTACACACAGTACAAAGCCTGACCGGAAAGAGGGATTCTAAACTAGTGGAGTTTTTTCCTTAAACTTCAGGAAGAGTTCAAAGGTTAAGGAAAGTCACACATCACTCCCTTACTTCATAAACATTCACTTGAAGTAAGTATAATCAGAATTGAAGTTCATTCGGGTACAATTCTGGTACGATTACGGTGTCAGTCCAGTGACAGTCTGCTGAAGTTTCGGTGAAACTTTTCAGTGAATTTAGAGGCGCACTCTTATACGTTGAGCGTCAGAAACTTTGCTAAGCTATTGATTGATTAGAGAGGTGTTCTAAATCACTCTAGCTTATTTCTTCTTGGGCGTGGCGATTTCCGCAGGCTTAAAGGTTCAGCCTTCGTCGTGTCGACAAGAAGTGGTATCAGAGAAAAGGAGGATACTACACAGCCGCATCATAGTTCAACCATCTCCTATCCATCAAGGGTGTGGTTCAACCATCTCCTATCCGTCAAGGGTGTGGTTCAACCATCTCCTTCCTATCACTTTATTACAGTTATAGTGTTGAAAGTAATGGATATCATTCATAGCATCCATTGATGAACACAATTATTGTGAGTCGAGATGTAGTATTTGCTGAAAATTCAGTTTTCCCTCTACTTGAATGCAAAAAACAACCAACAGTTAGCTCACAAGATGTGTTTGATACACTCATGTCTTTGTTCCAAAATGGTGCACTTGACTATGGCCATGTAGACCAGCCAACTGAGGCTCAAAGGGCTAAAAAAGTCCAGCAAAATAGAGCTGAAAATACAGAGAATTTCTAGCCAAACATGGCTGAAATTTTTCAGCAAAAAAATATCCAAACTATTGGAAAATTCTAGCCACATATGGCTGAACATTTGCATCAAAATTTGGCTGAAAATGAGCATGAAATGTAGCCCACGCATTATGTACATGTTGAAGATGTATTACATAGTGAACGCATGTCTATCAAGAGTGCACAATCTATGCCCAACCTGAAACAAACTTTGCAGGACAGCAAATTGAGTGCACCTTTACTTGGTAGAACAAGATCAAGCTCTCACCATGCATCAAGTAATTTTGTGGATTATTCTCTTATTGCTACAACATGTAATAAAGAGCCACTTTCTTTTGAAGATGCATGTGTCGATCCACAATGGATAAGTGCTATGCAATCAAAAATGGATTCCATACATGGGAATGGTACTTGGGAGTAACACGAATTGCCAAAAGGAAAGAATGTCATTGGTACAAAGTGGGTTTACAAGATTAAGAGAAAACTTGATGGTAGCATTGATCGCTACAAAGCTAGATTGTTTGCCAAAGGATATGCGCAACAATATGGCATTGATTATGAGGAGACTTTTGCACCTACTTCACGCATGACTACCATTCGTACCGTGGTTGCATTGGCTGCCCATCGAGTTTGGAAAGTGCATCAGCTTGACATAAAAATAGCCTTCTTGAATGGTGATTTGCAAGAAGAGTTTTATGTGAAGCAAACTCCTGGATTTTGTATGAAAGGGAAAGAGCATATGTTTTGTCGCTTGCATAAAGCCTTGTATGGTCTCAAGGAAGCTCCTCGTGCATGGTATGACAAAATCCATAAGCACTTGATTGCTCTTGGCTTCACATGTAGTTTGATTGAAAGCACACTCTATGTACGCAAAAATGGGGCTATCTTATAGTTCTTGTTCTTTATGTCAATGACATACTCTTGACTGGGTCATGTGATGCAAAACTTGACATTCTTATGGCTGATTTGCAGCATACTTTTGATGTCACTTATCTTGGTCTTTTGAGCTACTATCTTGGCATGCAGTTTGTATCCATTGAGGGGGAAATTGTTATGCATCAAGGAAACTATGTTGGAAAACTACTTTAACATTTTGACTTTGAGGATTGTAAGCTAGTTTCCACACCAGTTGAGACACGATTCAAGTTATCAGTTGAATATTCCAGTGATGCATTTGAAACTTCTCTTTATCAACAAGCTCTGGGATGTCTTATATATGCATGCAACACAAGGCCGGATATGCAATATGCAGTTTCCCAGTTGAGTTGATTCATGCATAGTCCTAGCACTAAGCATTGGCAAGCGGTAAAACATGTGTTTAGATATCTCTAAGGCACTTTGAGCTTAGGTCTCTTTTATGGCAGAGATATTCAACCATGCTTGCATGCTTTTATAGATAGTGATTGGGCTGGTTGTTATGATACTCGCATGTCCACTTGTGGTAATTGATTTTTCCTTGGAGACTCATGCATATCTTGGTTGAGTAAGAAGCAACCTACAGTGGCGACATCTAGTTGTGAAGCTGAGTACAAGGTAGTTTCCACAGCTATAGTGGAGTGTATATGGTTGAGATGCCTATTGATGGGTCTTTGCATGGAGATTGATGTTGCTACACATATTCTCACTGATAGTCAGAGTGCTTTGACTATTGCACAAAACCCAGTGTTTCATGCATAGACCAAACATATTGAGGTGCATTATCACTATGTGAGAGAGCACCTTCATGTAGGCGATATTGATTTGGTATATGTGCCTACAAAAGATAATGTGGCAGACATATTCACCAAAGCTCTTCCATGGGAAAAGTTTGAAGATTTTGGAAAAGCTTTAGACTTATTAACTTGTGGGAGCTGATTTGTCACTCCATGTATGTGTTCACATCATTCGCTTCAAGGGTGTTTGTTACAATTATGTGCTCCTCGAGTAGCTTTGATGTGAACCTTTTCCCTATACATGGGCACTTTTTACTCTAGTGCTAGCTAGATTTTTTTTCCCCATGTTACCACATATTTGATACTCTCATATGTGGTGGTACTTTGCCCTTAGGGCTATCACTTACCTCTTACTTCAATTCAGTTCATCGTCAATAGAGAGAGCTATTCCAGCCATCGTCTTCTCCGTGTGTCTTGCTAGATTTGTGCTCCTTGTGTGTGCTTCTTGTGTGTGTTTTGCACTTCTACACACACCCAACACTTACTTCATTTATGCACATTTTGCTGGATGATTTCTCTATTTCACGCACCATGTCAGCTCATCTGGAACATTTGCGAGCTTGGTTTGATTCGTGTCAGCAGGTTCACCTCTATTTGAACCCGAATAAATCAACTTTTGCAATTAAATGCGACAAATTATTGGGCTAGGTAATTTTGGAAAAGGGCATAGTAGTGGATCCAGATAAGGTCAAAGTCATTCTTGAAACTCCAGCACCCCGCAATCCAAAGGAAGTTTTACATTTTTTGGGTCAGGTGTGATGGCATGGCAGGCACTTACAGGGTCTCGCTCATATAGCCATTCCATTAAACACGTAGGCACATGTGAAACTGACATATTTTGTTTGGATGTCTGAAGCACAAACAATGTTTGAGCGCTTACGAAAAATGCTAGCTATCGCACCCTACTAAAAGCTCCAGACTAGATGCAATCATTTCATGTATTTTTGGACGCTTTAGATAGAGCTTTTGGAAGTGTCTTGATGCAGAAGGAGGATCGAAGTTGGTTCCACCCTCTGTACTATGCTAATCGACGACTCACAAGTACTGAACAAAATTATTCGATGATAGACAACATTTGAGCACTTACATAAAATGCTAGCCACCGCACCGGTACTGAAAGCTCCAGACTGGATGCAATCATTTCATGTATTTGTGGACGCTTCAGATAGACCTATTGGAAGTGTCTTGATGCAGAAGGAGGATCGAAGTTGGTTTCACCCTCTGTACTATGCTAATCAGTGATTCACAACTATTGAACAGAATTATTCGATGACGGAATGCGAATGCTTAGGTTTGATCTATTCAATATAGAAGTTCCGACATTACTTGTTGGGTCGTACAGTCACTTTTCATGTCAATCACAGTGCACTATAATATTTGGTTAAATAGCAGAATTTGGCAGGCTACCTTGCTCGGTGGGTCCTACTTTTATAAGAATTTGAATTTGATATTGTTCATCACCAGACATTAGTCATGCTATTGCAAACTTTCTCTCACGCATCGATCATGGGGAACCCCTTGATAGGATTGATGACTCTCTTCTAGACGTGGAATTCTTTTCGGTAGTCGAAGTGGAGACTGCACCTCTCACCCTAACCCACATGGTATGAAGAAATGCTCAATTTTCTTAAGAATGGCATTGCTCCCTTCTACTTAAGTTTTGCAGCACAACAAAGACTTGGCTTTCACAGTCACTGGTTTAGTGTTATTATGGGCCAACTATATCATAAGGACGCAAAGAACATTTGGATGCAGTGCGTTTCTCCACACGAGGTGCAAGCCATCATTTCGGAGGCTGATGTTGGTGAAGCTGGTGGACACTTCAGTCATTTGATTATGGTGTGGAAAATTGAGCAGTCTGGATTATGATGGCCAACTATGTACTGACATGTGCAACAAGCAGTACGGAATTGTGATCCCTACCAATGAACAGGAGAACCTCGTGTTAGGCAGCATTTTTCATTGCAGCTGATTTTGCCCCTCAAAACTTTTTAGCAATGGGGTTTGGACTTCATTGGTCCCATCGAACCACCTGCTACACATACCGAAGCCCTGCATATTTTAAACTATACAGATTATTGTACACGTTGGGCCAAAGCATTAGCAATTAAGAAACCTAGTGCATGAATTGTAGCATGGAAATTGCAGAATGATATCTTTCCGTGTTACGGATCACCGTTCGGATTAGTTCAGATCGGTGAACTCATTTTCTGAATCAGTTGATTACTGAACTCACCACAGACTACCAAATTAAGCATAAATTTATTTCCCCTTATTATCATCAGGTGAATGGATTGGCAAAAGCACTAACAAGGTGTTACTACACATGCTCCAAAAACTGTTGCTTGATTCAACAGATCAGTGCGAAATTATGCTCCCCACAGTCCTTTGGGCTTACATAACTGCTTATAAAGTTTTGATCCACAGTACACCTTTCAAATTTCTCTACAAACAAGAGGCCCTACTAGCCTTTGAATTTGCGGTACTCAGTCTCCGGATTGCGATGCTGAAGGGGTTGGTTCCAGAGGAGTCTTTTGCATATCAAATGGATCAGTTGCGGTGATTAGATGAGCAGCGTTATCATAGCTTTTTAGTGCTCCAAGAAGTTCAGAGCCGTCAGGAGATGTGGCATGATTCCAATCTCTAAACTAAGATTTTTTGATTGAGGGATCTGGTTTTGTATTTTCACTCTAAAATGAAGAGAAAGATGGGTAAACTAAAATTACGGTGGACAGGTCCGTTTCGGATTCATGAGATGTGCGGTCTCAATTCATTTTGGTTGGCTACATTGACTAGAGAAGTTCTCTCGGCTATCATTAATGGGTCTAAGTTACAGGCTTATTCGTGTTCTCATTGAATTCAAACTAAAAAAAATAGAGATTTCTAAATACAAAAATTACCATTAAACACATCGGATTGTGGGATCTTAAGCATGATGTGCAGTTTAACTACTTAACATGCAATTGTACAGGCAATCAATGAACAGCGGTGGCCACAACATTTCAAATCTGAGGATTGTTTCTATTTTGAGAGCCAAAAATCAGTGCAGATTTATGAGTTACGATTCCTTTATCAATAATCATGGCACAGACTCGCAGCTCTCTACACAGGCAGGCCCGGCATAAAAGGCTGCACACGTTTTCAAATTTGGCTTATTTGGCGAGTTTGCGCACAAAGCGACTACAGCAAACAAAGTTATTGTGCATAAAAACAGTGAAGCAAAAGAGAAGAAGTATAGCTATGCCGATCTCCTTCTCTAATTGTCCCCTTCCATAAATCCCAAAGAATTTGTCACACGAGTAGAAGGAATGGTTCAAGTGCGGAGGACTTCTGTTGTGTGCAATGCTAGATTGGTGCAGCATTTGACCTCATCCGGAGGTGAAGGATATTGCCATAGAGATACCAAGAGAGACGGATGGCAACGACATCAACTTGCAAGATATCAGTATCCGCATTGGCCAGGAAGTGCTCCAGTTGTTGGCAGTGCTAATTGCTGAATGATTTCACATGGCTAATGACGGCATCATGTCGAGCACCATGTTTGTTGATGTTGTAAAAAATTACACATTGCTCGGCAAACCCTGTTCAGGTGAATAAAGGTTTGCATAGTTGTCGGATAACAACCCTTCGAAGTTGGGAATGCTATTAACGACAATGATTATAAACTTCCAAGCTAAGCATTATGGAGTATCCCAACATCTCTAGGCCTTGGCGAAGGAATATGCGAAGACCTAGGTAAATTGGGCAGAAATCATTTTTCAGAAGCTGAAGAAGGAAGTCCGCAGATTGTTTCGACGTATCAGACGAACTGTGAATGCAGTGCTAGACTTAAGGTGGGAGTAGTTTACTACGCAACAATAGCCTTAGAATGGTGCGAATGTATAGTAAAATATGAAAAAACTAAAACATATCCATTGGAAGCTATCCATCTATCTATCTATCCATCTGAAAATAGCCTTAGAATGGTGCAAACCTATAGTAAAATATGGAAAAACTAAAACATATCCATTGGAAGCTATCTATCTATCTAAATATGAAAAGGGTTTAGAGCACAAGAAATCACTTTTTCCTTATTCTTAATCTCTATCATGATGATCTATTCTAGGGATGGAAGGGGGATAAGACTCAAGATCTGGATTGACAAAACATGAGAACATAGTGTGGCTTGAGTATTCTCGATGTTTAGATCTTGGATTGGTTCAAAATCTTTGCAGAATATGCCTTCTAGTTAACATAAATGGTTATATGTGGATACTTTTAGCACGTGTTCAGATATGAATTCTCAAACACAAATACTCACATACAAATATTCTTTCCTTGTATGCTCACACCACATATTCTGGCTTTGCCAAAATTCAAACTTATGATTTTTCACTAGGTAATTCCTCCTTTATTCATTCCCCTAATGAGGGACCTATCACGCAACATTTTATTGTCACTAACAAGTAAATACCATTCAATTTTCATGCTCCAAAATGCTACAAGAAAAGTCTTCGAAAACAACAAGAAATGAATAACTGATGACAAAGGCGAGAAACATTTACATAATGTTTTTGTAGGCTCTTCGAGGCTTGGATGTGCGGGAACAAGATCCCTTATTTTTGAGCACTGGCTGTCACAAGGATTTCATCACTCTCACTAGCATTCAGAAAAATTTAAGTTTTCTTTTAAAAGTGGTGATCTTTGATTTCTTAAAAACATGGTTTATTACTTGATTGACCTCTCTCTTGAGTACTTGTAGGATGGTAAAGATGAAGTTGTGCATTGATTAGGAAACCCTAATTGATTCTTGTTTTGTTGTGTGCGCTTTCCATTTAAAGCACATTTACATTTTTTTTTATTTGAGTTGTTTAGTTTTATAGGTTGAGAAACAAGTAAATGAAAGATACCTCACGCATATGTGAGATATCCTATGGATCTACCCTAAGTGCGTAAGCATATGTATGTGTTTAAGTGCATGTCTTTTCAAACCCTATATGTGCCTAAGTGTTTGTGAGTAGGGTACTCTAAGTGTTTGTGAGGACTACCTTATGAATGTGTCTATGTTCTACATTATAAATTTTGGAAGTAACTAAATCCATGTATATGTGTGATATTCTAATTATGCTCTCTTTAGGAAACCCTAAGTGAGCTTATATTGTGCTTTAAAGGTATAATGTCTATGCAAAAGTATATATGAACTTATGTTTAAACCCTTAATTAATTCTATTTTAAATATATGTATGGGTGAAATTTAAGTATGAATATGTGCATGTGAAAGTGTGGTGTTAAGTGAATACATATTATACTTAAATGTGTGCATATTTGTAAACATGCATGTATGTGTATGCATATATGAGCATTTCTCTATGGATATACATGCACATTTGTGTGTGCATATATGAGTATTTATTTGTGGGTACATATAGGTCTATATGTGTATGTAATTGCTAATTTAGCATGAGTGCACAAATATGTGCGTGCTTTTGTTTATATATGTGAGATTTTGTGTATTGTTTTTTTTTAATGGTCTTTTTTTCAAGTACATCAAGAAGGAACGAGAGAGAGAGAGAGAGAGAGAGAGAGAGAGAGATCCAATGTCACACAAACGACACATAGAAAGAGGGAGAAGAAGAACATAGAAGAAGGATCCGGATCATGCAAAGAGAGAGACAGAGAGACAGAAGGAAGAAAAACGTAGAAGAAGGATCAGCATCGTGCATATAGAGGGAGAGACGGAAAGAGAGAGAGAGAGAGATGAAAAACACAAAAGAAGGATGGACATCACATAGAGATAGAGAGAGACAGAGAGAAAGAGAAGGAGAGGAGAGTGCCTGTAGGGAATCATAGTAGCAGAAATGAAGTGATACATAGATCGCGAGAGAGAAAGGGGTAGAGAGATAGAGAGAAAGAGAGAGGGGAGAGAGAGAGAGAGAGAGAGAGAGAGAGAGAGAGAGTGAGAGAGAGTGAGAAAAATAGAGAGAGATAAGGAGAGAGGGATAACGAGAGAGGGAGAAAGAGAAAGAGAGAGGGAGTGGGGGGAGAATGAGAGAGAGAAATATAAAGAGAGAGAGTGAGAAAGAGAAATATAGAGAGAGAAGGAGACAAATAGAGAAAGAGAGTTTTGTTTTTCATATGTGTGCATATAATTATATCTTTGTTAAGTATGTATGCATTTATGAGCATGTGCATAAATATTCATGTGCATGTTTATACATTTGCATGCATATGAGCATGTGTGACTAGTGCATGTGCATTTATGAGCATGCATATGAATGAAAGAAAGTGCATTCATGAGTGCATAAATGCATATGCATGTGTATGTGGGCATGTGCATGAATGCATCTGTATGTGAGCATGTGCGCATGTATTCATGACTAATATATGCATATGCTTGTAGTGTGTGCATGTGCATGTAAGAGTTCGGTGAGTGCATTAGCACAAATATGAAGGCATAAATGCATGAGTGCATGAAAATTGATGCATATACATATATGAATGTGAGTATGTATGTATGTGCATGATGCATGTTAGTATGTATGTATGCATGCATGTATGAAAATGAATGTATGCATGTGTGCATGAGAAAGCATGCATGTTTATCAGTGCATGTGTATGCATGTTAGATGTTAGCATGTATGTAAGTTGATATGTGCAATTGCATGAATGAAGTATCTAGTGCATGTATGCATGTGAGTGTGAAAGCATGGATGCAAGAGTAAGTATGTGTATATGTTTAAGTGTGAGAGTGCATGAATAAGATGTGATTATGCATGTAATAGCATACATGTGCATGAATGTGCATAAGTATATGCATACATGTATAACTATGTGAATGCATGTGTATATAAGAATGTATGCATATGCATGAGCATAAATGAATGCATATGTAAGTGAGGGAGCATGTATATGCATGTATATCTAAGAGTTGTGCATGCATGTTTGTGAAAAAGTATGTGTGCATGAATGTGTGTCTGTGCATACATGTAAGAAATATGAATGTATGTATGCAAGTGAAATGTATGCATGACAAAAATATTGAATGGCAATAGTAATAAAGAAGAGTGTACTTCAGCTTCTTATAAATGAACTTATGTTTTTTTCTCTAATGGTCTTTGTTTTCATAGCATTGAAGAGAACCTGATATTGGCGAGTATTACAAATGGAACGATGAAAAGCCATGCCGTATACGCTGACTAAAGCTATATTCTCTCGAATCTTTCTATCTAGATTACTCTAGTAGATGAGATTTAAATCAAATTTTTCTTAGAAAATTGGCTTAGAACTTGAAAATCTTACTTAAATTTCCATAATTTCTATAGATTTAGTTTGACTTAGAACCTCAAGATTGTCTTAGAAACCTATATCTCCCTACTTTGTATAAGGTGATTTCGTTATGCCAATTTTCATTTCATCTTTACAAATATGAATTTTACCACCTCATGTAAAAGGAAAAAAGTTTATTAAAGATAGAATAACTGATGAAGATTTAATCTTACCATCATATCGAGACGCTGTTTCTAGATATAGAGCTGCACTTCCCTACGGACCTTAGATTTATAGGATAAACTTAAATAGAGTATAAATTGTAGCTAATTACTCTTCCCACACACTGAAAACACATCCTAGTTCCTAAAGTACACAAAGAAACACCCAGCATGTAGTCACATAGAGAGGCTAGCGCGAGTTAGTTCTGATGAGCGGCTGCCTCCTTTCACACCCCTTGATAGATTTGGTGAACCCGACGTGAAACTTGATGCTAGTGTGCTTAGAGTTTTTTGGTTGTGCTTTCAGTCTTAATTACAAAAGTTAACCTTTATTTTCTTCTTGTTTGCAAGTGAGTGGTGAAAGAAGAAGCAAAGATAAGTGAAGATCATGCTGCTACCTACTCTTTTCCTTGGTTGTTAAGGGTTGTTCTCTAGGGAATTAAGCGTCTCCATGGGAAGAGAAACAATTCAAGTTGAAGAATCCTCATCACCTCATTTCCCCCCACCCCATCAACATACAGGAAGACCATTAGTACACGATCACTTTAGTTTTGACTTAGGATTGATTTACTATAAAAGTTTGTGAAGAATTATCACAATGCACATTTGAACCTTCTGCATCAAGCCACTACAGGTAAGGTGTTTTTTCAAGTTCCTTTATTTTCATAAAATCACATCACAAAAAAAGAAGGATTGTTTTCATTGCATTAGAAATTAGTCACATTACACCTGCATTTGTAAGGTATTGAAACATCATTGCATTAAGAAGGATTAGTTTTGTTTAGATTGCAAGAAACTACATATCAGATTAAGGATAGCTTTATAAAGTACTTGAAAAAATTTACTTTATTGCACAAAATGAGTTTTATTTTAAAACATATAGGCTTTGTTTCTTTATTTAATTTTTCTTTCCTACTCCATTAAAATCCAAAAATTAATTGCACGAAAGAGGATAAAGCTATTTAAAAAAAGGGCAAGCAATGAGTTCGAGCTGAATGAAGACTTCCTGGAAGATGAAGATGAAGATGAAGCATAATTAGGTGAAATAATTCTAATTGTTCTTTAATATTTATTAAGAAAAACTCTTTTTATGCATATCATACTTAGGAATTGATTTGTTTCTAGTATGAAAGGAAATTTATTAAAATTATGTAGATAATGAAAAAGACATCAAAATAGGAATGTGTATGCAAGTTTAAGGTCCAACTTAAAAAACTTATAATTTGTTATGAGGATAAGAGAGAGGAACACTTGACCTGTGACCCTTAGTAAAGGTGAGTTTACTTGATACAAGTAGGCTTCTTTATTTTTTGAAACCATTTAGCAAATGGGATCCTAGTTCTGACTGTAGCATGCTTCTAGATCCTCGGCTCTGATTAGGGGTTAAGCCTCTCCCCTTAAAGAAAAAATTTTTGAAGAAAAAAGAAAGAAAAATGATTACATCAAGCACTACATTAATGGTTGCTGCAAGATGGAAAAAGAAAAAGAAAAACAAAAAGAAAATTTATTATGATTCAGTTGTGGTCTCAAAATCATTTATGAAATGTATTGTGGGCTATATGAGGTGGAGGTCTGCTACAGAAGAATTAGTTAGATGTATCTTATGGTAGACATCTAAGAGATAGAAGATAAAATACTTATATAAATTCAATCTTCCTTGTGAACAGACCTTATGGAATGGTAAGTACCCGCGTTTGTCTAAATGACTATTATAGGATTTTCTAAATTTGTCTTTTGACTTCATGCATTGAATGAAATCATTTCCAATTCACATTTACATAATTTTATAGATTTTCTTTATTATCAAAAACTTAATTTGAATATAGAAGCATTTCTTATCATCTTATTTAAAATCACTTTATAAGTTTTTTCAAAAGAAATTGATACTGCTTTCCATGGTCTGTGGGTTGGCCCATTGGGATGATGTGCAGGCTTGGTGGAGGCACATGTCAGAAGGATTCTAATACAGTAACTCAGGAATAGAAAAATGAAAATCTTTCTCAAAAGCGACCATTTGAAGAAGAATTGATGATCAATGACAACTTGACGAAATCTATGAGCTTGGAGCTGCATCTATGCTGCTTATCTTAGTTTCATTTTATCACATTTGAAACATAAAAATCTTGTATTAGGCTTTTTATCTAAGGATTTGTATAGGAGTATCTTCCAAGTATCTGTTTTTGGAGTTTTCCCAAAGCACTTGTATAGGATTATTTTGTTTGTGAGATCTTATTATTATCATTAAACAGTTCAATTATCAATCAACTTGTTATATTACACTTTCTTTCTTATGGCTATAGATAATGCATCTTCAAGTAAACCTTCTAATGAACATAACTACATACCTCTTTTATTTTAGAGACTCTATTACCTGCTCCTATTGAGAATACTACTACTCAAACCAAGAAGAATGAAACCAATGATGAAATAGTTAAAGATTGTAGTACTAATGAAACTTTACACTCTCTAACATATGATCATCGTTTATCTAGAATTTTACCTTTGCTTTCAATCGTATTACTTGAACCGGAAAAGTGTGAGAATTCATTCCCTCCACCCTTAAATATAAATACTCATCCTAAACAAACAGAAAATGACGTGGCTGAAATTATTAAAGATACAATAATTGACAAAGATTTAATCTTACCATCATATCAAAATGCTATTTCTAGATATAGAGCTGCACTTCACATATGCGTGTGTGAAGTGAATGGGAAAGGGAAATACAATTCTCTTAAATAAAATCACCAAATTTGGAGTGCCTAATAAATGACTATGCTCAATAGTCATGATCAATATACAAGTGCATATCACCAAATAACTCACAAAATACTCTACAACACTTTGGATCCCTCAATACAAAATAGTCTTCTTAACTACAGTGCAAAAAGACACCCAAAAATTCTCTGTCTTTCTTCTCTTTGGTTTTTGTGGCTAGAACTTCACTTCATTTTGAGTCTTCATGGAAAGAACTTTTCTTTAATTAAATCATGCAATAACCTAGAGAAAATCCACGGGGAGGGAAAAAATCATCATTATCACATTCAAAAAAATTCTCTCATAGTTTAATCTATTTTTTTAGTTTGATTTTAATCTTTTTGTTTATTTTTATATGCTCAAACATGTGCTTACACTATTTCCTTTATCATTTTGACAAAAACGACAATAGAAAAATAAATTTCTATGGACATGTCAATATGGTAACTCTTCTGAACTTAATTGATCATGGTTCGAGGACCTGAATCTTCTACATCTACCATTCCCTTTTCATCCATTTATGCATGAAACATGTTTAAATTGCAAAATTCATCCCATACGTTGTCGGGATGAAATCCCGCAGGGAAGTGTGATGATTTTTTTCAAAAGATCATTGAAGTTTAAGAGTTTTGGGTGATGTTTTAGTTAGAAAGTGGTAAAATTATGCATGATTTAGCAGAATTAATTGATTGTGCGATACGAAAATAACCTTGAGATGTATGTGAGAACCGTGTATATAAACATCAGACATCGGAGACGCAAAAACCTAGGTTTGACCCTTCAAAACCCCTGAAAACCTGAGTTTACCCCATGAAAATCGGACTTGAACCCTTAGAAACCCTTGGAGTTTAGGCCGAATTTGTAAATAAACTCGTGAATTGGCAAGTTTGAGATAATTGTGAGAAAACGCCTAATTTTCCCGACCAAAACCCGAGGTCGGACCCTTGAAATTAGCGATTATCCTAGGTCAAACCTTAAAAACCAATTAAATTGTGAATATCCAGTGTGAAATCAAAACCTTAGTCTAGGGAAAAATTAAAAGAGTGCCAAAAATAGAAAGTTCATTGAGGAGGTTAGAACGTTCTAGAAGCGAGTCCAAGGGGGGGGCCTATAAATACGTGCAAAATGCATTTGTTTTCTCCGCATCCTGTGGATTGCCCTTGTGGATCGTCTCCCCTCCAGGTTATTGAGGTTTCTCATTATTTGAAGAAGCATTAAATGAAGTGAAGAGTTGAAGATTGAAAACCGAAGTAAAGAGTGGCCCCATCCTGTGGATTGCCCTTGTGGATCGTCTCCCCTCCAGGTTTATGCGGTTTTTGATTATCTGAAGTAAAGAGAAGAAGGCCATTGCGGAGGATACTTGAAGAAAAGAACGGACCGAAGTAAAGTTGGAAGAGAAGCTTGGACGGGAAGATCGAAGCGGAATCTTGAGGGTGGTTTCTTGCTATAGGGGGGGCCTATAAATACGTGCAAAATGCATTTGTTTTCTCCTCATCCCGTGGATTGCCTTGTGGATCGTCTCCTCCAGGTATGCTCCTTGACGTTACTTGTTCATTTCTGTTTTTCTTCTTATTCATACTTTCATGAGGCCAATGATGGGGGAGGTCTTTTTCGTGTATGAGTTTTGTGGAGAATGGTTCCCAAGTCGAGTTGTTAGAAGTTCTTTTATCAGAGAGAGAGAGATTGTAGAGAGAGATGGCCCGAAGGTGGCAGAGATGGTTAAGGAGATTAAGGTGGCCCTGTGCGCAGCTCTCAACAGAGACAGAGAGAGTGTCTCGGGGAGGGGGGGCTGTGGCTTGCATGCCACTGTCAAGAGAGAGGTGCTCCG
>MU261957.1:30000-45000 GCA_020310875.1 Ceratopteris richardii
TGTTGTTTCCAGGTTTGTTAACTATTTGTCTTCTGCTCTGCAATAAGCTATAAATTTGATACCCAATGAAACAAGAAGATTGTTGATCTCCATGGCATGCCCTAGAAAGTTTAGTGGCATGGCCTTCTAGTAAGCTTGGTGAGAACACAATTCAATAGTTGATTCATGGAAACATTAGAACCAATCAAAATTCTTAGCAAACAAAAGAGTTGAGCACTAGGGAGCACTTGACATCCCTCCTCAATCGAAAATTGTGGAGGACCCCCCAAAGTAGCCATGGATTCTTTTTTTGAATCATTTATTCTAGAATTAGAAGCTATATAGAAAATGTTTAGAGGTTCAAAAATTATCATGATACTATCAATAATATTTTGCAAAAAGAAAAACATTTTTTTCATCTGTGAAGTGTCTCATTAGCATAACGTTTTGGTTATGGGGAAATAATAGACTCTGAATTTGATAAAGCAAGGCCTACTGGTTAACCAAGAAATCAAGGCCATATTCGCTAATTGCAAATAAAAGTGGAGCTAGAGGTCAACCTTGTCTAATATAGGAGTTGAACTAGTTGCCTTAAATAGGTGACCATTGATATTAATGGGAGTTGAGGCATCTCCCAAAAGCATTTTGAACATTAATCTATAGCTACACCCTAGGTCTTTCAAGCACTATATACTAAAATTGCATTTCAAGCGATCATAAGCTTTGTCAAAATTCATCTTGATGAAGAGCACATTTTTAGAAGTCTCTTTAGCTAGTTCAAGGCCTTCATAAAGATCATTGATAGCCTCTAGGACGGATCTACTCATAATGAACCCTTTTTTATCCTCGCTAATCGATGAGCGAAGATGTGATACAATATGATTAGCAAGAAACTTTGCAAAGATTTTATATCCAAGTTGCAAAATAGTGATAGGCTTTAAATTTTCAATCTTTTTCTTTTCATATTTTTTTAATGAGTTATTTTAATCATACCTACATTGAGAAAGTTTGGTAAATCATCAAATTGCATGGAAACTTGCTAGATGATGTGAAGCGGGTTCACCATAACACTCTTGAATGACTTGAAGAATCAATTGGTGGGGCTTTCCAAGTTTGGACTATTAGCATTGGATATTGAATCAAGGTCTTGAACAATCTTTCTATCATTGATGGGAGCATCAAGGAGATGCATCATATTCTATAGAATTGTTTCTATTCTAAGTATTGATATGGTAGCCATTTTCTTGTGCCTTGGAGAAGACAAAGGACTCAACACCCCCATGATTTGAGTGACATGGTTGGAGATTAGTTCAATATTTTTCCCATCAATAGGGCATTCCACCTATTGTTTTCAATCATTTACGAGATCTCTCACTTGTGGTGCTTGTTCTTTAAGAACTTACACATTTCTTTGGTTGGTTTATCTACTTCTCCGAATGATAAATCTTTAAAATAAATCTCCATATTCTTTCTTTGATCTTACTCTTTGTATCTCAACCTGGTTCTAATTTTTTTGGAACCCAACTTAGAGGATGGAAATTCCTCTATTGAATTTATCCTTGAGATGTCAGAGCTTTTGATAAAGATTTCCCCTTCTCACTCATCAAACTCTTTGAATATCCTTTTGAGTGTTGCTAGGGAGAAATTGATTCCAAAGAAGGGAGAGAGTAAGATCTGCATGAAACCAAGGAGCTTTCCTATATCATAATTGGAGCTTCAAGGTGAGGAACATTGGATAATGATCAAACGAAACGAAGTCAATGTGTTGAGAGAATTATGGGATGACCCATTTTATCAATTATATTTTTTGTAATATAGATTTTATTTAGTCTATCTTTTTGAAAACCATCCCCTAAGTAGAGGTTTGACCAAGAGAAGCCTTGATCATCTTTGACTTCAATAGATCAAGGTGATAGTTGACTTGGTTCCAAACATATTTCTCAAGAATCTCAATAATTTGACCCCTTTGGTCCCATCTCTCATACTCGACTTCCACAAGATTGCGGTCTTAAGAAAGGATGACATCATTGGGAAGGGAGTCCAAAGCATGCCAAGTAGTCAAACTTTTTGAGTCCTGATTAGGTGCATACATCAGTGCAATGCCTAATTGGAGAGGGCTCTTAAAAGAAGTAGAATTCCACCACTGGTTTTGATCCACAAAGGAACTAACCAAAAGTGCACAACCAATTGGACCCAAGCGTAGAATTCTGCCACCACTTTCTCCCAAGTGTTGGATAGTGAAGCAAAATTCAGACTTCCATACACTTTGAAGTCTCTATTGAAGCTCAACACTCTTCATTTTAATCTCTGAGAGAGAGAGAGAGAGAGGAGATGTGATTTGAATAGTTTCTCCCAAATCCATTCACAAAACATGGACACTCTTGAGGGATGCAAAAGCTCCAAAATGTTGAATGATAGAACAATCATTTATGAAGGTAGAGGTCTATGTTGTTTAGGTACTTTTTCCTCTTTGATTTTTCTTATATCTTTGTCATGTAGTTTTGAAGATGGGGTTTCCTAGCATACTAGACCTCCCTTTAGGGGGCTCTTCCAAGGGAACAGTGTTGGGCATTTCCCTTTCTGCGAAACCAACATTTCAAAAGATCCCAAAAGTAGATTAGGGATCAAAGTTCCAATAATCAAATGTTCACTTTGAGGATTTTCTTCTTTGATGTGCCCTTATTGATTGCCTTGGTCGCTTATGGATCCACTCTTTAGGGTATCACACATAATTGAAACTTGATTAACGTGCAAGATGAAAAGCAATCCGAATGCCTTATCATTTGAGGAGATAGTCTCTGTTTTATTGCAGGAAGATGAGTCCAGGCAGAACAGGTCCATTATGCGAGTTGCAGATCAAGCTTTCATGGCTAGTCATAAGAGCAAAGGAAAATGGAGCTCTTCAATTAGTAAGCAGAAATCTTCTAATTCTGCATATTCAAAGAAGGAAGATAAAGATGAGAAGAAATCATTAAAGTAGAAATTTTTTTGTAAGTACTGTAAAGGGAATGATCATATCATGAAGAACTGTCCAAAACTGACTGCTAAAGAGGCAGAGAAGAAAGAGGCTGGAATGGTTGTTATAGAGGCCTCTAAACCAAAAACAAAGTCTGCTAATCTTGTGCAGGAAGAAGCATGGGTGTTCACTAATGTCTGCAGTTTTGACCCATCTTCTCATGAGCAGTGCATTTCTGTAGTAGACTCAGATGTTTTGTATTTTGATAGTGGGGCGACCAAACATATTACCTTACAGTGCAGTTTCTTCTCTTCAGTCGAGCCTGCCCCCACAGGGAATATTGTTACATACGCCAACAACTCCTCTTATCCTGTTATGGGAGTTAGTAAGATCATTTTGACTACTACTGATGGTAGCTCTTTCACTTTGTCAGATGCTTTATTTGTGCCAAGGATCTAGAAGAACGTGTTATCAGTTTCTGCATTAGCCAAGATTGGCTTGGTTGTGAAATTTGTTGATGACAGGTGTACAGTTCATGATCTGTCAAACGGCGATGTGATTATTGCTTCTGGCATTTTATGTCATGGGCTATATAAGCTCATAGACTATGAAAGATCTGTAAATGATTTGGCATGTGTAGTAAATGATTCTCAGGCTATGTCAGATGCAAAGCTTTGGCATCCACGCTTTGGTCATCTGAATTTTGCTAGTTTGCTACGACTGCAGAAATATGAAATGGTGTCTTCTTTGCCCAAACTTGAGGCGCCTCGAAAACATGTTTGTGAAGGCTGTATTTTGGGCAAAATGCAGCATTCATCCTTTCCAAAAGATGGTTCAGCTCGGGCTACTCAGAAATTGCAGCTTGTACATAGTGATTTCTGTGGTCCTATGCAGACACATTCTTTTGGGAATTATCTTTACTTCGTGACTTTCATCGATGATTTTTCCAGGTTTATATACACCTACAAAAGCCCATCAACCCTATTCATGGTCATCTGTTAGATCTTCCATGATCCAATGATTCATATTTCTACAACGATCTTGCATACCCTTGTTCCTAGTCCCATGATTTCTTATGTAGTTTCTCTCTAGTTTCCCTTGAAGATCAATATAAGCCATTGATTTCAGAGATCGAAATTCCATGGATGATCATGAGTTTGAGGATCTACAAAGGATACCATATACTACTAGCAAATTTCATAATTACACTAGTCGTTTTTTTGCTCCGTAAACTCAGAAATTAAGCTTTCTAATTCATAAAAATTAGGGATTCTCACAAGGCCCATACAAGGCTCACCTTTTTCTCCTATTGATCCTAACACCATGTCCTATCAAGTGTGAAATAAAGTCCATATTCTTCTTTAATAATCTTGAGATTTATCAAGAGAATTGTCATTGTTCCATATAAGATTTTGAAATTGAGGTGACTCATGCCCAATGAAGAGGCAAGTCTTCAAGCACTCTGAATCATTGAATCTACTATACGGTACGCACGATTCTTGAAAGAATACTATCTTGGCTGAATCAATGTCCTCAAATCTAATCTATTAGCATGTTTCTTATTTCTAAAGGTGTTTCGACAAGTGAAAACCTTTCTTCCAAAGCTTCCAAAGCATAAGGGACTCAAAAATACCATCGGCCTAGTTTGTATCTCCCACGTATCTCCCACTTATGCTCTTGTATCGCTTTCATTTTCTATTCATTTAAAACATTAAAAATAAAACGTTCTTCTCGGTAGGAGAAAAGAAAAATAAATTGCTCACCACATCATCATATTGAGTTCCTTTTTAAATTCCAAAGGCAAACCCATGTTTTACGCATAATTGACTCGAAGAACTACGCTAATTACATTAGAAGCTTTTCACATGTATATTATTATTTGAAGCACTAATGCAAAGCACGCTCTTACGAAATATTTCCAACATTTGATAAGTTTATATGTTCTTCACATGCTCGTTTGATTTTTTTTGGAAGTATCGAGATTAATTATGCTTCACGTGCGAACCCTCAAACAATGGTAGAAGAAGTGAATTAGACAATGCCAATCTTTTATTACCAAGGCTCAAAGGGAGATTAAAAATATTTCCAGTGCAAGAAGAGAAAATCTGTATTGTAGGTTACACTATTTACAATAAACAAGTGCAATGCAGTTCAATTGTGGACAATGTGGAAATTATTTCTAGCCACTTCACTAAGCTTCTCGAAACATCTACTCTCATGTCGATGTGATAGCATGGAAGCAACCTTTAACATTAGTTCTGAGCAATTATACTTAGATTTTGTTAACTTAAGCTTTCCCCTATCTCCAATGTTGAAACTGGTGAGGTTCCTTATTCTATTCCCAGTAGAAAAATCCTAGGTCTCGATAGTCTCAGTAATGAGTTCATCAAGAAGTTCAATAATTTGTTAATGAAACCAATGCATTTGATTTGTAAGTAAGCCCTTCACTTTGGTGCTTTATCTAACTCTCTCAATGAAGAATTTATAAAACTAACTCCCAAAGAAGATAGTGAAAACAAGATTCAAAATTGCAAGCCGATCAGAATGCTTCAAACAGGCTATAAGTTCTTCATGAAGGTCCTAGGTAACCAGAATACATGCCATCTTTGATTTTGGATCAATGAGGATAAATAAGTCTTCCTTAAGGCATGATCCATGCTGGATGCCCTTTAGACATGTGGAAAGAGCTGAAATTCGCCAAGGAGTTATCCCAAGATGTTCTTCTTTTCAATATTGATTTTGACAAGGCCTACCATCACTTGGAGTGGGACTTAATTGTTCATTCCTTGAAGGATATGGGATGTGTACCTAGATTCATCAAGATCATCTAAACATTGTTAGGAAACTCCTCGATGGATATTAACATAAAGGGCGAACTCGTGCATGTAACTATATTGAAAATTTCAATTCGATAGGGCTACCCTCTAGCCACACTTCTTTTTCCTATTGTTACCCATGGCGTCAGCTCTATGGTTAAACATCATGCTGAGCTTGGAAGATTTGTTCTCAAACCAAAATGCAAGAACTTTACTTGGATGAATATCGTTTTTTGCAAATCATAGAAAATCTTCAACGTTTTACATCCTAATTACTTGATTCTCAAATGTTAGCTTATAGGATACATTCCAGAATTAAATAGATGCTGGAAAATAGAGCCACCTATCAAATGACCCATTGTAAGTGGTGATAGTAGGACTACCGTTTGTTGAATTTCATTGTTTGAGTATACATGGGAGATGATTGATACGATTTGGCTAACCGACCTTGGAATCTCGGGTTCATTCTAGCATGGGGTGCAATGGTCACATATGAAAACGTCCACATCATGGGATTGGTCACATATGAAAACGTCCACATCATTTCTTAATTTCTTCCAGAAGTGTTGTATTACAAACCTAAAGACTCAAGAAAAGGAAAGATGCTAAGAATCTTGCTTGAAGAGCTTTCTAAATAGGTTGAAGTGGAGGAAATTCCTACACTTTTTATCCTCAATAACCAGGACCAGAGAAGGCATAGTACAATAGCAGAGGAATATAATCTTCTCAATAATTGGACACAGTAAAAGTCAATTCAGACTAACAACCCTTGACAGTCTTAGAAGCTAATTTGAAGAAGCTAATTAAAGTTGGATGCCATAACCATATTTGGCCTACTACTCCAATTTCGGGCAATCATTTTTGCACACATTTAGTGAACCTTGGGACTCGACAAGGCCCTCTTGGCTTATTGAAGTCTATAAAAGAAAGTGTCTCGCACTCATTAAGGGGTACATCCAATGTCTTCTCTGGTCCACTCTCTGCACTTTGTTGCTACAAGCATACTATAGGAAGTCACTCTATGGTGAGGATACAGACTGTGGGCTTCATAGTGGATGACTAATAGCACCACAGTGTGATTGAGTGTCTTGGTTGTAGTCATTCTGTGTCAGTCACTAGTATTCCTTTGGAGCAAGTCTTCATATTTATGTATTCATTGGTGCAAGTCTCCATCTTGTTGTTTTCATTGTGTCAGACTGAGCCCTTGTACTAATTGTGTTAGTTTCTAGAATGGCATGCTAGTCCATCACATTATCTTTATGAGCATTTATGCCCATTTTAATCATTTTCTAAACTAAAGAGTGGCTCCATTCTCTACTATTGCTTATTTTCATTACTCTTCTCTCCATGATTCTACTATACAATGTCTCTATTGCTAGTGAATGTGTCTACACAAAAGAATGTTAAAGGGTATATTTCCCTTAGGAGAACCCCCTTAAGTAGACGTAGTAGTGGAAGTGTATATTGTTTGCTCTTGCTAGAAGTGGGTACCCTAGAGTTCAAAGTAATATCATAAGAACCATATTTGGTTTTAGAGTAATAAGCAGAGCTAGCTTAGTTAAGTGATGCCAGACGTAAATTCCCTTTTCTAGATACAAATATTCCTAGAAGAACGTGTACTCAGCTAGAGTACGCCTAGTGGATTTCAACAGTGCAGCGAGCTCTGTGGAATTCAAAAGTACGTTGGCTGCACAAGGTCTGTTATAAATGCATTACCTTTCCTCGACAAAAATACTTAAAACAATTAACATGTGGATATTGGGCGGATATTGCACTCAGCTGGATTGCGGTTAGTGCACTTTAACTGTACGCGGGCTAAGAGCAACTTCAAGGGAGTGCCCCTCCATTTACCTCTAACTATAGGATAGCTCTCCTCTAATGTAAGTTTTTCACAAAGCATCTCATTTACAAAGTTTTTCTTAAACAATTTACGCCTGATAATAATGTGATCATTAATAAATTCTAACGGTGCATATATGCAGTGATATAAAAGGATCTAAAATAATCGGATCGACCATTGTTAGTTAGCCAACAAAGAGATGATAAGCTTTTAAGGTAATGATAAGCTTTTCTTTGTTATGCAGGCTCTTGAGGCATCTATAGATGGTGCTTTCTGTTTTATGATGGTGGGATGTCGAAGTCTTCACTGTTTCGTGATATTGAGAATCCTTTGTGAACTTTTAGGATAGAAGGATGATTAATCGTTGATTTAAAGCTCGACGGAGTTGGCACAACATATACTACAGCACAAAGCAACAGTGAGTAAACTCCCTTTTATCGATACATGTACTCAGCTAAAGTGCGGCTAGTGGACTTCAACAGTACAGCGAGCTCCGTGATACTATAGAAAATGTATGGCTAGTGGAATTCAAAAGTTCGTTGACTGATTCTGCACAACGTATGCTATAACTCGATTACCTTTCCTCAATACAAATACTTAAAACAGTTAACATGTGGATATCGCACTCAGCTGAATTGCGGCTACTTCATTTTAACTGTACGCGAGCTCCATGATTGAGTAGGAAACGCTGTGATGTAAGATCAACTTCAAGTGAGTGCCCCTCCATGATTGAGTAGAAAATAACGTGAGCTAAGATCAATTTCGAAGGAGTGCCCCTCCATTTACCCGTGGATTAAAAGATCAAATCCGTTTAAATGCTGCCTTTGCTACCTTGTGTGGCCATGAAGGTTGTGACAAACCTGATGAAGCGGTGGAAAAGAACACCGTTCAACAATACAACACCCGAATGAAGAAATGTTGGTTACGGGCATGCTTTCTATTTGCATGGTAAACCAATGGCAACGGCCGTTGCGGTTATGGCCATCGCAGTTATGAGTACGGAGCTCATAATCACGGTGGCAGATGGAGATCTCTAGTGCAGTAGACCGAGGATGGTTATGGTGCTTATCGTCATGGTTGATATTGTTGGGGGAGAGTATATTATATGCACTCCACTAAATCAATGTCGTACAATCGTACGAGTGATAATTTTCTTAATTTCTTTTTTAATTGAAGTTTTGCAAAAGCCTACTCTTTGAAACTTAAATTAACTGATCTTGCCTAGCACCCATGAGACCTGCAGATCCCTCAAAGCACGGCTTGCTTAGAACTTGCTAGAAAACATTAGAAAACATTACAAAGAAGGTTGATAACCCTTTTGTCCCCCTCATGGGGACCTAACTTCTTTTAATCTTGTTGCCATTGAGGAAAAACACTTTGTGATGCCTAGATGGCAAGGGCTTCTTACAATTGGAATTTCTTTCACTTAAAAGGAAAATAAAGTTTTTGATTGACCATTCTTTAGGAGCTCTACAAAAGTCAGTGGCACATCTCTCTTTTGAGATCTTCAGCAGGGTCTTTCCTCTTATATCATTCTCTAGTGCCGAGGAACAGCCGATTGCTTCACCCAATAGCACTTGTTTCCAATTGACTTGCTCTTGTATAAACATGATTTTTCTAGGGGTGCGTGAGACCAATGTTGACTTAGGGCAAGAAAAACAAAGGTTTCCCAAGTCCTCATTGCCATGAAGGCATTGTTTGCACCATGGAGGGGATTTAAAATTTTTTTCAACATTTACATTGGTCTGAACTCCCTTCTGGAGGATTTTCCACATAAGAACTAACTTTTTAACCTCGATCAAGCGATTCCAAAGGGATAGGAACATAAGATACCACCTAAAACTTGAGCAACATTAGGGGGGGGATGAACCCTGAATGGGACTTTTAGATTAAGAAATGATTAGGGATGGAACAACAAGATTGTGGCCATAGTCTAATCTCTTAATCACATAGGATAGGCATAGGCTTTCCTTTTTTGGTGTGGCCAAAGGCCCCAAAACCATGTAGAATTCATGGTTTTCTTTAGAGAACGGTTTTGAAACGCTTGAAAATGATTTCGAAACCTTAGATCGCTCATAGGTCTAAAGGCTAAGATTAAAGGACAGAAATCAAGGTGGCTATGAACTTGCACCTTTGGTTTGAGGTGAGAATCAAGGGCTGAGATGAAGGTAATGATGAGAAAAAATATTTTTTTCTTTCACTAGCCATTTCATGGCTGCTAAGATGCAAGGCTGAATCAATGGTGCAGATTGTCCCCTGAGAGGACAAAAGCACCTTTGCACAATGACCATTGGATGGTAGATCTAATCTAATGGTTTATATACACCAACAAAAGCCCATCAACCCCATTCATGGTCTTCTATTAGATCCTCCATGATCTAATGATTCATATTTATATAGGCATCTTGCACACCCTTGTCTAGAGTCCCATGATTTCTTATGCAATTTCTCTCTACTTTCCCTTGAAGATCAATATAAGCGATTGATTTCAAAGATTGAAATTCCATGGATGACCATGAGTTTGAGGATTTACAGAGGATCCCATATACTATTACTTAATTTCCTAATATCACTAGTCATTTTTTTCCGTCGTAAACTCATCGATTAAGCTTTCTAATTCGTAAAAATTAGGGATTCTTACAAGGCCCATGCAAGGCTCACCTTTCTCTCCTATTGATCCTAACACCATGTCCTATCAAGTGTGAAATGAAGTCCATATTCTTCTTTAATCTTGAGATTTTATTAAGAGAATTGTCGTTGTTCCATTTAAAACGCTAAAGTTGAGGTAAGTCATGCCCAATAAGGAGGTAAGTCCAGAAGCACTCCAAATCATTGAATCTACTATACAACAGGAAGGATTCTTGAAAGAATACTCTTTTGGATGAATCAATGTCCTCAAATCTAATCGACTAGCATGTTTCTTATTTCTAAAGGTGTTTCCACAAGTGAAAACTTCTCTTCCAAAGCTTCCTAAATTTTTGGAGGTTCCAACATTGAACATTTCTAATGCCCTCCATAGGGAACTAGATTGAATCATTTTTTCCAATATCAAGAGCACATTTCCAATGTTCATTGATTATAACAAATTAGTTCACCTTGTTCCAACTCTTCATAGAGAGCACACTAAGGTCCTACCTCTAGGAGTCCCCTGATAGCGGGAGAATAAAAGAATGAGAATATCAAGACCCCTCCACCCTACAACACCCACAAGCCTAGGAGGTTTCTAAAAATCAATTTGTCGGAAGGTGCATCTCTATTGCTGCATACTTTAATTAACCACTTGGTGACTAGCTTACTGGCCTATCCTTGAATGTCTAGAATGCCCAAGTCACCTTGATCTTTCTTCCTTATGCAAGAAGCCTAATTAATTTTGGGGACACCCCTTCTATTAGGATCTCCCATCAAGACAGATTTTCTACAACTCCTTTTCAATTTCACAATCTCTCGATCTCATGCAAGAGAGAAAGTAAATAAGAAAAGAAAGAAGAAACTTGATAACCAACACAGCATGCCCTTCCAAGTTGATCTACATACCTTTCCATCAGTGACTCAACAACATGTCAAATACCATCGGAATACCTAATAGGAAAAAGGTTTATCCCCTGGGGATCATGCAACAACCATGAAGAAACAAAATGGTAGGTGGATGTCTTGTAACAACCTTGAACACTATTTTTGAGTGGTTTATTTTGGAACTCTAATCCCTCACAAAATGTATTTAGACAGCACCAAAATGTATTAATACTGGTGAGATCGTTATGCATGAAAGCATTCATGTAATCAGAAAAGAGTCTCATAATCATGTGATTTTGATTGAGGGGAAGAAACACACATTGATTATGACCTAACCATTCAATATGCTTTAGAAGGAAGCTCACATCATCAATAGCAATTGCAAAGAAAATATGGGCAAAGGTGTGATCTTTCCTCCTATAACATTTTAATCCAATAGCTTGAGAAAGATAGCCATTGATGTTTATTTGCACTAATACATTTTGGAGCAACCTTGAGACCATTTTAATGAATTTTTGGCTCCAACACAAGTCTTTCAAAGATTGGAGAATGAAGACACACTTAATTCTATCATAAGCTTTGTCAAAGCTAATCTTAAGGAAGAGGAAATCTTAAGTGGGCTCTTCAGCAAAAGCTAGACCTCCAAACATCAATGATAGCTTAAAGGATAGAACTCCCCTTGATGAACCTTTATTGATCCTCATTGATGTAGTTCTTTAATTGACAATCGACATCATTAGCAATAAATTTATCAAGGATCTTCTCACATGATTGTAACATAATAATCGGTCGTCAAATTTAAATCCTATTTGTTTATACTTTTTTGTGAATAACCTTGATAGCACCTTCATTGAGAGGTTTGGAAAGCACACCGAAAGATATGACACCTTGCGACACCAGGCATTGTTAGTGGGATGTCGATCACAATGTCAGAATGAGTAACCTAGATTTGATGAGGCCGTGAGGAGGTGTCCCATTGCACCCATATGGTGGGTAAATTTCGCATGTTGGGTAGCTTTTCCTGGGGAATTGTATGATGGGAGGCTTGCCATGGGACAAAGAAACACTTTTTGCACATGATCATAATTGATGTGGTAGATTGGGGTCATCGCACAAGAAGCACGTGGTTAGAAAATGAAACTACAAATCTAACAATAAAAGTGCGGATCTCAATAATACTAGATCAAAAGTTTATACTAAATGATACTGAAAGGATCCATCAATATACAAAATGCTGAAATAGGATAGGCCTTCTTGGCTACATTGCAAAAAGAAGTTCACCTCTTTTACTTCGCTTTAAAATCTTCACTTCAAAAGCTTTGCATAATCTATGAAAAGAAAATCCATGGTCTTGTTTTCTCTTCAAAATCTTCTCTTCAAATCATGGTGTTTTCTAAAAAGATCAATGGGAGAAAACTTTAATAAATGGGAAAAAACACTCATGAAGAGAAAAATTCTTCTCGTAAATTTGACTTTTCTTTTTATGTCTTTCTATTTGCTTAATTTTATTTTTTTTTCTCTTAATTTTTCTGAATTAGACTGGATTTCATTTTAACCACATATTATATAAATGTCTACATTTGATTTATTTTACTAAGTTCTTTAATAAAGTAAAACGTAAATAAATAATAAATCGTAATAAAAACAATACATCAAATAACAACCAACAACAAAAAAATGCCTCTCTTTCTATTTCTATTTTGTGTTGATTCCTCTGAACCACCTCTCTCTCTCTCTATCTCTCTATGTCTCTCTCACACACACATAAGTATGCACGTGTTTTTCATCCCCATGCTTTGCTAGCTCATAGGGTCCATAAGTGGCACACTAGATGCATATGTTCCACCATATAGTAACAAAAGCCCATCTTCACGGACATTATGGGTAGCATACATGGATGAGGGGACATTCTTTGTGTAGTTCCAACATCCTCCATTTATATGGTTTAGTTTTTATATTTAAGGACCATACATATACGAGTGTTAAATTACCATCATTTCCTCCAATTGCCAAGAGAAAACATTGAATTATAAGTACCATCACATGACCAATCGTGACCTGCCTCAATAGTGACCTGCCTCAATGTGTATTTCTTTGTCTCTCTCTTTCTCTGTCTCATCTACAATTGACGTATCCACCCGTTTTCACTTTTGCATGAGATCTCTGCTTTGCATGATCTCTCTCTCTCTCTCTCTCTCATTCTTTCCTCTGTTTCTGCTACAATGGTGAACTTCTGCACTATATTTCTCTCTCTCTCTCTCTCTACCCGTGGATTAAAAGATTTCAAGTCCGTTCAAATGCTGCCTTTGTTACCTTGTATGGCCATGAAGGTTGTGTTCAACAATAGAACACCGTTCTAAGTCCCAATTGGGCGACATAAATGTTGGTTATGGGCATGCTTCCTATTTGCATTGTAAACCAATGGCAACGGCCATTCTGGTTATGGCCATCCCAGTTATGAGTACGGAGCTCATAATCACGGTGGCAGATGGAGATCTCTAGTGCAGTAGACCGAGGATGGTTATGGTGCTTATCGTCACGGTTGATATTGTTGGGGGAGAGTATATTATATGCACTCCAATAAATCAATGTCCTAGAATCGTACCAGTTGATAATTTTCTTGATTTATTTTTTAAATGAAGTTCTGCAAAAGCCCACTCTTCGAAACTTAAGTTAAGTGATTTGGCCTAGCACCATGAGACCCTCAAATCCAACAAAGCACGGGTTGCTTAAAACTTTCTAGAAAACATTAGAAAGAAGGTTGATAACCCTTTCATCCCCTTCATGGGGGACCCACTTTCTTTTAATCTTGTTGCCATTGAGGGAAAACACTTTGTGATGCCTAGATGGCAAGGGCTTACTACAATTGGAATTTCTTTCACTTGAAAGAAAAATGAAGTTTTTTATCAATCATTCTTTAGGAGATCTACAAAAGTCGGTGGCACGTATCTCTTTTGAGATCTTCAAGAGGGTCTTTCCTCTTATATCATTTTGTAGTGCCGAGGAACAACCGATTGCTTCACCCAATAGCACAAGTGTACAATTGATTTGTTCTTGTATAAACATGATTTTTCTAGGGGTGCGCCAGACCGACATTGACTTAGGGCAGGAAAAGCAAAGGTTTCCCAAGTCCTCATTGCCATGAAGACATTGTTTGCACCATGGAGGGGATTTATAAATTTTTTTAGCATTTACTTTGGTCTCAATTCCTTGGTGGAGGATTTTTCGTGTAAGAACTAATTTTTTAACCTTGATGAGGGGATGCCAAAGGGATAGGAACTTAAGATCCCACGTCAAAATTGAGCAACATTCAGGGGGAAATGAACTCTAGATGGGCATTTTAGATGAAGGAATGATTACGGATTGAAAAATGAGATTGTGGCCATAGTCTAATCTCTGAATCACATAGGATAGGCATAAGATTTCCTTTTTTTGGTGTGGTCAAAGGCCCCAAAACCATGTAGAGTTCGTGGTTTTCTTTAGACAACGGATTTGAAAAGCTTGAAAATGATTTACAAACCTTAGATCGCTCATAGATCTAAAAGCTAAGATTAAAAGACAAAAGTCAAGGTGGGTATGAACTTGCACCCTTGGTTTGAGCTCAGAATCAAGGGCTGAGATGAAGGTAATGATGAGAGTAAGCATTTTTTTTTCACTAGCCATTTGATGGCTAGTAAGATCCAATGTAGGTTGCAAATTCCGATTCAAGTTGAGCACCTATATTTCTATCCATCAGATGCAAGGCTGAACAATGGTGGAGATTGCCCCTTGAGACGACAAAAGCACCTTTGCACAATGGCCATTGGATGGTAGATCTAATATAATGGTTTATATACACCTACAAAAGCCCATCAACCCCATTCACGGTCATTTGTTAGATCTTCCATGATCTAATG